>PNEQ01012047.1:0-16722 GCA_003012365.1 Medauroidea extradentata | reverse complement strand
AATTGTGTTTAGCAAATTGTAAATTGTGGCCTTGTGACGGCAGTGATTGTAAATAGTGATTGTAAACCTGTGAACCTCTGTTGAGAGAATCAATACAACCTGTGAAATCTACCCCAGTGTTTCTTTATTATGAGCGAAGGTAACCTCCTGGAGTTACACATTTCTACAGAGGAAATTTGTGATCTTGAGAACCGCGAGAGGCCAATAGCAGCAGTGCCCAAAGACACCTTCATACCTTCACCAGTTAAGGGGTCAGGCCCAAACCTTACCCTGTCTGCACTATGCCAATCATACGGAGTGTACAAGCACTCACGACCGAATCGCCACTCTCGAGTACGCAGGCGGTTTAGCCAAATCTTACGAGAACTCCAGCAACCTACACCGGCCTTAGTAAGTCCAATTAAATCGCCCGAAAGAACCCCACTGTTGCACCAACGTGTGCAGCAATTAATCAACGAGGCGCGAACAGAGCCTAAGCCGCCAGCAGCCATCTCCGAACGCAAACAGCGATTGTTGCGTCAACTATTTTAGAGGTGAGTGGATGTAACCTCTCCCCTACTTATAATAATTTCCGGGTCGCCTGTCACCTCCCTTCGCCAACAGGAGAGAGATCAGTGGTCCTCCACTTAAGAAGCCGCTCACTTATGTGCACCCCTCTCTCCGCCCCGCAGAACTCTGCTCCACTGCGTTAGCCACCATCAACATCTCTGCGGGGGAAGCAAAAGGTAAGCTACCTGCACTGCCACGAGGCGACACCCTAGAGAGGTACGACCAGGTCAGCACCAACATAGACACGCTGCACCAGGTCGACGACAGAGGTGCGACAACTGTAGGAGTCAAAAGAAGATGGAAACTTTCTGTCATGTGCACATATTGTATGAACCACGACTGCAGCAACAGGGACATAGAAGACAATGATGACACAGATGGAGATTTGAATTTAGCAGAACACAATTTGACACGACGAAGAAGAAGACACACACCAACATGCCACTCAGCGTCCTTGACTAACATAAACCGATTCTGAAGTGAGTATGAGGGATGATGTAACGTTTTACTTAAGAGTATTTTCTCAAAGGTACTTTAGTGAAATGAAACATTTTCCCTCCCAATATGGGATACCCAGAACTATAGTTATCAAACAAAATTGAAACTATTCACAATACTTTTGAGTCACTGTTTTTCTTTTCTACAAATGTGCTGTGCAGTGGCGTCTCGTCAGGGTAAGCAAGGCAAGCAGTGCTTGCCCAGGCATCTTCCTGACAATTATCTGATTATAATAAATATTTACTTGTAACCTTGTCTCTACTAGAAGCGAACTATGACTCGTGCAAATAGGTGTATCTTTTACGTATTCCGATCAGATTACAACACTGTCAAACGGAAGATAAGAACTCGTAAACAACCAAAGCAAGCTGTTGAAAAGCGCTTCCAATAGCGCTTCCAGTGGGTAGAGTTGTCGCGATAGTATTCGGGTGAATGAAGGGGTTGGTGGGGTGTCCGGTTGGAAGGAACTCAAGAGGTGATTGGCTACGTGACGCTGTGTTAGAAGCTACGATTGCAGTGCTTTCTCACCGAAGTGATACGAATATAGCCGAACCTAACAGAATTGCCACTATAGTGGTTTTGTTACCAGTTACTGCGATTTCTGATAATGTATTACCGGTCAAGTTTTGTAACTTATACGTTGATAAACAGGGAGGCGAAGACTGTTTAAACTGATACTAGTAAATTGGAAATTTTCTTTTCTATTGAAAATACCTACGTCTCTGGTGATTATTCCAGTGCAATTAGTAGTTTTCTATAAACTTCAGTTGGCAACACTGGTCACCGGCAGTTGGTTTTACTACACGAATCCAATATGCTGGCAAGTTCCCGCGCTGCACGGTTATGCTGCCAAGTGAATATTATCATTTTTTATTTAATTTGGTTATTGTGCGTTGAAATATACCTTTATTAGCTGCGCTATCTAAACTAGGGATAAAATTGGTTTTGTGAGACTAAAATCCAACATATATAAAATGAATTAAACGGAAACGTGGATGTAAGTGCTCTGTGTGTGTGGATTACGTGCTAAACTTTTCTCCAACAGTGTTTTTACTATTCAACAAAGCTGTGACATCAGAGAAGGTAGGCCGACAACTGAAATTAAAGTAATTCAACATGTTTGTAATCTTATTTAAAACTTCTCTTAATTCGAAATTTTTGTAAATGTTACAGAATTAATTTCATTAATGGTGTTTTGTGCTCAGTTCTCATAAACATATCGGAACTATCCTTGTGAGATCGATTGTTGACTGTAATTTTCTTAAAGGTCACTTTTACAATGAAGCATTTTGGAAACCCAGTTGCCAAAAGAAGCGTTAGGTCGTTCAGGATAAAGTGAACACTAAAAGTTTAACATTTGAAAAATATCACTGGCCGTTACTGCATGTAATTGAACATTAACTATAGTTGCCTTACTACTTATATGGTTGGCAGCAAAATCACGCAAAATAGTTCCTTGTTGTTTCATATTTCAATAGAACAACACTGAAACAAAATCAACCGAAATAGACATACTTGTATTTTATATAATTATATTTTTTATCAAACAATATAGGTTCCTAGCGACTGAACACTTTATGTTACTTGTGCAAACATCAAGCGCAGTGTCTAGAGATGTTAGACATTTCCCATCGTTTGCCGTTACGCGCGGAAAAATACGAAATGGCTGAAAACAGATTTTTAGTAGGGCATTTTTTGAGTGCTCACTTTATCACAAACCGTCTATAGTAATACCACAACTAATTTTGAAAATTATGCAATTTTGCAAAGTTAGTATTACTAAAGCTTTATTGGCAACTGGAATTCCAAAGATTTTCTGTGTAAAAATACAAAAATCGTTCAACAGAGTTGATGGCAGGATATTAAACGAAGGCTTTATGAGAGCTATGATTATAATAATGTGAATGTTGTAACTCTACAGCCAATGGCCTCTAACATCGGCCACATCACCAGCCATGATTTTCCAATGCGCCGGGACGTCATTTCAGGTTTTTCTTGGGGGGAGGGGAGGGACAGTGACCTTGTTGCATCTTTTTTATTTATTGAGCATGTATAAATTGGAAACTTTAATAATAAAACGTTGCTTTATGCGCTTACGTTAGTATTATGTAAATAACAAAATACACCAAACAATTGTATACACTTATCCTTCTAAATCCAGGAGGGAGAATTTGCCTCCCCACCTACCTAAATGACGCCCCTGCCAACGCGGCATACTGTAAATAGTAACACGACAATCTGACCCACCACCTGGCTGGCTCCTTGATTTTATCTTATAAGGTATCAGGTATCCCGTCATATTGCCTTCACGCATTCTGATAAAGAATTTTTGACGCGATACCTGATACCTTAACAGCTGCCATACAAGCCGTTACGATTTCCTGCTGAACTGGTTGTCACGCTTGTCGCCAAGGAAAATGCTTTTTAGTCTGTTTTATTATTACTCTCTTCCGTTAAAATATTCCCTTCTAAAACGCTAAAATCTTGGTAGCCGCAAATATGATCAGTAGCTTGCCTTTCAAATTAGATCACGCATCGCCACTGGTGCTGTGGTAGTATGATTAAGAGAAATAACACAAAAATACAATGTCATCATCAACACACTAGGTTACTTCACCTTCCAACAGCGACACTTCCAAAGTACTGTATGATGTAAGCTGATAAAAATATTATTAGTCTGAAACTAACACCACATTTGTTAAATATTCTTTTCAAAATTCAGTTATTGTGTTGTATATGTTACGCACTGCCCTGCAAACTGACCCAACGTGCCATGCCTACAAATAATTTGCACAGTGAACCTAACACGTATTATACATATCTGTAATATGTGAATTGATTCAGATAGGTTTTTAATACGTAGTAACAACTTTCATTAAGTAATACATGTACAGTAGTTGAGGTTCTTTGCAAATTCTTGGAGTCTTTAAATCAAAATTTGATGGTTAACAGCACCAAATGTATTAGACAGATAAAAATATATAGCATAAACTTGATTCTGAGAAATGACATCTTTGTAAATATGACAGAGAATAGTGTTACACAATTGATTTTGATGGCAAAAACCCATGCTGATAGAGGAAGAAATTATGTGTTTTTGGTGTGGAAAAGCAAATATCTAGGGGCCTATGGAACATGTTTTGAAAACTTTCAAGAAAATGTGTAACAGCGAAATACATCTGTAATTTTGGGTAGCATGTGTATTGTACTTTTTTGTGAATGGAAATAACTATAGCTTCTTTCCAGAGAAAAGGGTAAACGCCCATTTGTATATGCATATCGTAGATATATTAGTTAAGATGGGGGAAAATATATCACAACCACCTTTACTATAAAGTCAGGAATTTTGTCGGGTCCATGAAAACAAGGGTTTCAGTTTTTTAACACTCCATTGAACTTAACTGTGATTAATTTGCACTGGGTAGTTTCTGGGGATGAAAGATTGTGTGATGATGTGGTTGGCAGGTTTGGGAATGAAAACACTGACAAAGGTTTACGAAAACTCATAAACTATCTTTAGGAGTTTGTCATTTGGTCATTACTAATTTTTATTATTTTACTGGACTGGAATCTTGTATCATGGTTTTTAAGTCCCATCTATAACAACGTACACTTTTGAGGACAAATAAAAACCTGTTATAATTGGGGTGTATATCATCTCAAATATGTTAAATTATACCTAACAATTTAAAACTGTGAAATGAATTTTATCTGCATCATATTTTACAAAATATGCATCTGTACTAATAATCTAATGGTACGAAAACCAACGATAAATAACTACGGTACTTTGGATTACCTAAATGCCTTGAATACGTACATATATTCCTTCACGTTTCACCCTTATATATTTTTTATTTAAGATTCTAAAATTTGATCCTTGTTTTCACTGTTTTATTTTTCCATCAGTAAAATTTATGCCACAATTTGTCACTTGTTCATAGTATTTTACGTGATGTGTGATGAAAATTTACTATCCATCATTTTCTGAGACATCAATTCTAGTAAATTATACACCACAACACCATTACATACATAAAATTCTTTCCTCATAACTTATTTCACCAAGTCAGAATGTCTAATATTTACTTTATCAATACGAATCACAAACAAAGTAAAATGGGTTGCACATAACTCCAGGATAAATAGGCTAAACTCACCGACTTGCTTAACCTAAACAACAGCCATTTTCACTTCCAATTTGCGATATTCTCTAAATTAGTTTCTGCAGTTCGTAAATCAATTTTGTAAACTACTACACATAACTAACATCTCGTAATCAAAGACTTTTGCTATGGAAAAGTCAATTATTTTGTAATTTTTTCATACTATCACAGATAATTCATCTGTTTCTCTATATCAAAAAGTGATAGGAAACTTCTAAAAAAAATTGCAAAATACAGATGTGCCTTACTACAACTATTAAATATTTTCCTGAAGTTTTAACAGCAGGCAGTTCATTACTTAGTCTACCATAGCAGAAGAATATTGCCACTGATAGCACAGCATTGAAGACGAGGCAGCAGTCTCAAGGTACCGACACAATTGATAACCAGACAAACACAACAAAGAGCTGCCCAGCCAGCGAGAGGAGCTAGTACACACACTCATACCTTCGACAGCCACATGCCGACGACACCAGTGTTGACCCCCAGTTCCAGCACAGCAGTGTCTTTGGTAAGCTCAAGGCAGGACTCGACTGTCTCGCACAGCAACTTCACACCTATGGGGTACGACCAGAAGAACATACTGCTGTGGATGCGCACCGCTATGTCCCCTATCTTTTCTACCAGGCTCTTCTGACCCCAGATGTGCCTAACGTCTGGCTGTTTCCTGCATACCACATGCAACAACATGAATACTGAATCCTGCAACACTCTCACAAAACTGCTAATTAACAATCAATCTAGAATCTTTTAAACCCTAACTTGCTTTCTCCTTTCGTATCAGTATACTTCCAATGTGAGAAAAATTGGAACACTTATCTACCAGGTATATAAATGTTATAATTAAGAATGACAATACGTAACCAGTTTGTAGTCAATAACCATTGTAACACTACCAGACAATAGCAAATAGATAGTCGTCCCTTTTATGTAACTTTACTAGTTTATTTTCTTTTTTTTTTTTAATGCTGTGCACTGTTTCTAAAATGTTAAGGTTATTAAACACACACATTTAAAGAATGACTCGCATATAGTCTATACAGAAATTCTATTACAGATTTTATTTTAAATGTGCATGACTCTGTACTGATAGGTACACTAGACCCCCGATTTTACGAACCCTGGATTTAACGAAGGTAGCGATTCTACGAATACAATCTCAAGAACCCTCAAAAAATAACAAAATTCTATGACAAAAAAATTTTTTAAGGAATTACACTGAAAATAAAAAAAAACATATATTATCTAATTCACGGCATTAAAATATGAATTTAAGTGTTGCAGTTTATACTTGGTAAGGCATAATTTTAAAAATAAAACAAAAATTGTGAAAATCGGTTAAAAAATGTGGCAGTGACAGTTTGAAAACCGCGTGACGGCGGCGGCGCATGTGCCAAGCTGGCCGGCCTTTCTCCATCAACTACGACGTAGGATCTATATTGAGAGAAATTTTGCCTAAAATTTTACGTTATTGCAGGGGGGAGGGAATAAGCCGCTATCAATTTTACGAAGGTAGCGATTTTACGAATGTGATGAGAGGAACCGTGAGTATTCGTAAAATCGGGGGTCTAGTTTATACATAAAAAGCCTACGAATATTATAACTGAAGGATATCAAAAACACTCCCTCTCCCAGAATTTCCAGATACTCAAGAGTAGGTTGGTAGTGAAGAGGGGCAGAGAGGAAGAGAAGACAGAGAGAGAGAGAGAGAAAGAGAGAGAGACTGACCCATGCATTATCTTGATGTGGGCGGACACAATATTGCAACTTCTGCCCTTCTCAGAGCTGAACAGCCTTGTCAGCTCGTTCTGCAGACTTTCCAGCTCCGTGGTGATCATCTGCTCATCGCGTATCCGTACAGTCATGACCAGCATCACTTTGCCCTCGAAGTTGGAGCGCACCGCCAACGACACCCAGGACAACTCGTCCCTGTTCTCCGGAGAGTACAAGCTACGCCCCGACGACAGCATGAACTCCTCCATCATCTGCACGTGCACAGTCCACGGTAACAAAACACAAACTGCCACCACATTGAAATGATGATGCCATAAAGACATGGAATCAAAATGTCAGAATCAGCTTAAATTTGTTTCTAAAACTTGCATGCTTATGTATTACTAGACCACAAAATAAATATCTCAATTCTCTTTACTGCTGTTTTGTGACATACTCCACCCACCTTAGCCTTAATTTCTCTTTTTTTTTACCTAAGTAATAACTGAGTGCATCACCTAAACTGTATTATTTGATTAATGAGTTTCCAGTACTTTAAAACTGCAATAAATTGGAGTCGTAATAGGGACCAGGGTTTCGCTGGCAAGGTTCATAAACAACCTCTGATGTGCGCACGGGGTGATTGCCAGTACGTGTGCTGCGATACCAAGTTCGGTGCTTGGCTCATTCAGCCAGAAAGTTATATGAGTGCAAGCCAACGCCCTACATCAGTGCGTCAGAATCAAATTCTGAAGCAAATAAACATTAAAGTAGCATGGACTATGCCCCTGCATGAGCGCAATAAGCCCATCAAATAAAATAATCACATTCCAAATTAAAATGATCTTCAGTTGTTTTCTCTTCATAACACCAGTGTAGTTCATTGCAGTTACGATATTTTGTAATTAAGCATTAGGGTTATTTACCGGCCGAGACACTTCCCCTAAAACAGGATGAGTTCTTTCTGCTTATTTACTGGACGAGATAAAGTACAATTTTGTGAGTGATAAAAATGAATGAAGAATGAAATTTATGATTGTTAATTTTGTATGAATCATAGTCATGTTGGGTGTCTACAGACGCGTCCTGGAATTCTATGTAATTTTGCTCTCGTGGAGAATTGTGGTTAAACCAGCCCTGCTAAAGTTATTGGTGGTTTAAGATATTGGTGTTTTTCTTGTAAACAACAGAGTTGAGAGGCAATGATGACATCAGTGCTGGGTGTGTGCATGACCCATGCCTGGGTTTTTCCTGGTGATGTGATGCTAGGCTGTTCTCAACTGTAGTCACGCCCCCGTCATGTTTGAGTAATTTGTTATTTAAGTGTCCTGCGTTTTGTTATAGAGAATCCTATTGTGTATTGTTATGTTTATTGATGATGGGCAAGCGCACGTTAACGTAGGTATTTTAGATTTGTTGGTCCAGTAAATAAATATTTATTTTTAACGATTGATCCAGAGGGAACTCGGCTGTTTCTGGTATCGAAGGCGCTGTGCGCGTTCCGTCGGTTGAAAACTTCCTACTTGTTCTTGTGACTTGGATCATGCTGGTTGTGTGTAGCTTTGAAGTGGTTACAGTGGTGATTGGCGGAGGACCCGCACGTGCGGATAAACTGGCAGACCTGGGCTGGATCAATCGAGATATGTAAAGCTGTTGAGCTTAAATCTTGACTTCAATTTCTTAACCTATAAGGAAGGCTTGGCCGGGGAGTTTATTTTGTAATGAATTTGCTGTAATTTCAAACATTGCGCACGTGTTGTGCGCCCACGTGGCACTCGTTTGTGCAGGGATGTAACTAGCCTGTCCGAAGCTTTTTTAAGTAAAACCTCTCATGATCATGGAACTTGACTGTATTTCTTTCTATTTCTGCATTTAAGGGCACCCACATTCGAATACCCCTAATAGTGATGTATTTGGCACTATTAAGAGAAAAGAGATACTGCACAGGCGTAAGCTAGTCAGATGTGACAAATACGTACTTTTCTACGTCAAATATTGTTCCATTTTGGTAATAAACCAACACGGTACCACCACAGTTTGTAAACACACTACTGTACTGACATATACAGTTCAAACAAGTCAACTCTTGATTACCTCTGGGCAGAATATCTGCTCTGTGAATTAACATTGGCACCCATGGCAATGTAATATTCAATAAAAATTCAGATAACTTTATGTGCAAACATTCTTGCTATCCAAGAATCAAAATAACATTTTTAATTTGTTCAATGCAACATTTACAGACGATAAACACATAAGTGATACACTGAAAACTCAAAACAAATGCTACACAATATTTAAATTGTAGTGTTACCTACTTGTACTGAACCACTATACTATTACAGTACTGTATATACTGTATTGCATATTCTCAAGAGTCCACGGCATCACATGCGGTAGAGAGAGAACTCTCGTCACAGGGTATAGTATGGGCTTCGAAAGGGTGTAAGCACACGGAAATGAATAAAAAGTCAAACTTTGGTGAATGGAACTTTTACTTCGGCTCAAATAAGTAGGTTAACATTAGCATGTTACATTATTCAAAATAACAAAAAGTTCCTTCGGGGCCTGCGTACATCACGTCCAAACCGAAACACCTCAGCATAAACTTGCACCCAATCACCACATCATTGGTTTAATGAAAGTGTCACGACAAAGAAAGCGGAGCTATTTTAGATTGTTAAACAGTTCTCGCTGTCCCATGGGTCAATGAACCACGTGGGTAAACCTTTATCTCACAAGCGCAGCTCCGATACATTCTCATCACTCGACTGGTCAAACAGAACTGGGGAGAGTCCAAGGTACCCGCGGCTAACATGGGTACAATGGCCTGTAACCCAGCGCATTAATCCCTTATGAACTCTTTTAATTATAACATTCTATACAGGCTGCATAGAGTCCTCAATTCAAATTATACAACTCCTAGTAGTACGTACTTAAAACATAATTTTCCAGATAGTACTCAAAAACACTAAGGGCGCCACCGGCTGAATGATACAAATTGGCTACCACCGAAAACTTCGTGAAGGGCAATTCCTAGAACTCAAGGCCATTTGTCCGGCCTCACCTGCTGCTCAGGCGCCAACCTATCGCACGTCTAGGCCATTAACAAAGACCAAACTTACATGAAAACTAAAAATGTTAAATACACCTTAAGGCTCTTAAATGACATCAAAAAGTTACTTAAATAAAATTCAGGACATACAAAACTGAACAAAATGAGACTAAGTCCATACAACAAAATTGACTAAATAAAATTAGCCCTACGTAGCCCACAGCAGTAGTTAGTTACGCAGTTAAAACTGAGATGGTACAATGCTGAATTCAAATTAATTACAAATGAATTTACTTTAAAATTATAGCTTCTTTCTTCAGGATGGCGTTCTATAGCCTAGCAGGACAAAAGTTCATCCAAGTATCTTCATGTTAGAGATTACTGTAGCCAAATAACAGATTAAGAAAAAAAATGAAACAGAATAAATAATTAATTCGTATTTAATTAGTGCGATGAATTCTCGGCGAACAAACGATGCACTTACACTCAGCAAGCCGAGCAGGCTCACCACTTTGACCGTGCGAACACAAAATGTGGGGCTTCACTTCATATTGCATACAATTAATTTACCACATTAATTCAAAGTAAACGGTAGCTGCCTTAGTGAGTCTGGGGCATTTATTTGTGAGCTGGCATTGTGGACAGTGTTAGACTTACACTGGGGTCAGCCAAACAACATCTAAAATTAAAAGAAAAAAACACACGGCTGGTGATGCCAGTTACTGTACAAAATATAATATTGTTGTGTGTTGGCCTGGTTGGAAGCATGTTGCATCACTTGGCGGCCAGCTCAGTGACTCAGGTGTGTCGACTGCAGAGACAATGGGAAGAACCTTAGGGCAGTGTCACAGCAGCAAAGGTCGGCATCGAGGCTGAGTAACACCAGTGGGCTGCAGAAGGGACAAGCAACACTTGCGGTGTTGTGTTGGCAGCAGCAATGGCGAGAGTTGGCGTGCTTCAGAGAGGTGGTGAGCTGTGGACAACAAAACTGACGGAGTTGTGTGATGACTTAGAGGGACTCTCTAACTGATGATTCAAAAGGAGCAGGAGATGATGCCAGCAGAGCGAATTTAGTGGGTGTACACAGAGTACTGTGCTGAGAACTGCAACTCACTACCACTACGACTATTAAGGTTCTACATTGGTGGTTCATTGAAGACTGTAATGTTAGCATTTAATTGAACTTTTAAAGTAAATTGTAATTTTAACTCATGATTAGTATTTTTCTTCTGCGTGATTGTTAAATTCTCTTTAATCAAGTTGTCAGTGTGTGCGTAACAGAGTTGATGTAGAAAGAATGGTTCAGTTATCAGAGAACTGTTGAGATAGTTGTGTATGCATTTAGACTGCTAGTAAATGAAGAATTAAATTCAACGATTTATTTTAAATTAATAAGATATCCATCTCTAACGCCTCCAAAGATAAAAGGCTGCGAACCACGCAGTGTCCCTACTTCAATAAAGTTTGTCAGGTACACTGCACCCTTTACTACTGTTATGTTAGTGTTTATTGTAATGCACCTCAATTTCAATCACTACATGTTTATGCTTTTAGTAAAAATAGTGAAAATTGATACAAACACTTACCTAATCACTTTTAGTACACTAATCGTCAAGATTAATTGTTTATGAATTTCAGCATTATGTTTTCAGCAATTTTTTGTGTTTTATTGCTTTTCAAGGTTTAAGCGTGCACTGCTGGGTTTGCCACATGGACTCTGCCACCAGTTAGCAACAGTGGGTGTAAGAGCAGGGATGGAATGTGTCGCCAAGAGCACCAGAACGTCTTTGTCTAGCCACTTTACTATTCAACAGTTTATTTTCAAAACCAGAACAATTTCTAATTGAACTTCAGTGCTCAGGATTCACCTCACCCTCCCTTTGGCTTGGGTTGTGCCCAAGGGTTTACTCCTACTTAAATTAATTTACGTGTTTGGGACCTTAACAGTTTTCCCCACCAGATGGCCCACTATCAGATCCTCTATATTAAGCCATCATGTATAAATTTGACGCCTCTGCTCGCTGGAAGTCATGGCGGTGGCATCGGAAAGGACATTGTCGAGCCTTTCCTGAAGGTGGAGTTCGGGAAAGCCTTCTTTTCCCCCCACGGGATGCTGGCTTAAGCGGGCCCTGCCCCCACAATCAGTCGGCTTTTCCCCCAACGAGCGTCAGAGTTTGGGGGGTTAGCTGGAACTTGGACGTGAACCAACCCGAAGATGAGGGGGAAGGATGGCCGTATTCCCTTCTCCTTACCGTTGCTGCGGGCCTGGACGAGCTGCCGGGTAGCCACACACTGGATATTTCGGCGCAGGTGGTCGCAGCGTAGGCCTGGTTTTGGTCCTCAATGGACAAGGTTGGACGGAAATGGCGGTAGCGGGGTCTCTCTGATGACAAGGATTTCCGGGGGTAAAGGTTTTAATGTGTGACGTTGTAGTGGGGCATGAGGGTGACGGGAAGAGGTTCGAGGAGCGGAGGCACCTCCAGTGACCTGATAAGTAGGCCAACACCCTCCACAGTCTTTCCTCGATGCTCGGCTGCAGCAACGTCTCTCTGTGCAGTATAGATCCTCGGGTGTAGGGGTTGGGTTTGGCCAGTACCTCGTTGACCAAGACCGTTAGCTTGGCACGAGCGGCCTGCCTTTTGCTTGCCCTATACTTGGGGATATCCACGAAATAGTTTACCTTTGGAGAATAGTTAGAGATGTTATTTGAAAGGAGAGCAGGTGTCTTGAGTAACTGCTCCACCAAACTACAGGGGCTCCAAAAGGCCAACAGGTTTAGTAAAAGGATACGATTCGTGAGTCCAGATGACATGTCTCACGTTGAGGAACCTCTTGAGTCCAATGCAAAGCACGGCAGATATCCCAGCCGCTGTTTCCCGCATGGAACTTGGGCTCCCCAATGCAAACCACGACTTCTGGACTCAGGTTATACGCTGGTGGCGGATGCCGGTGTGGCGAACCTCCTTTTCTGAGAAACTTGCCCAGTGTAGTGCTGTCTCACCGCTGACGAGAAGCCGCAGACGGGGTGGATAGACGGGGTAGATAGACAAGGTGACAGAATCCCAGAACAATAGTTAGCTTGCCGGTCTCTGAGTTTACTTACTTACAGACCTAAAACTGCAGTATACTCGAAGAGAAATGAATTTGAGTGGGTAAAAGAAAGGAGCAGGGAGTGTGAAGAGCTACAGCAGACGAAAGTGAAGGTTCATTTTAACTATGTTTTGTAGCTCAAAAGAACAATAAAACCACCCCGTCCCAAATCACTGCAGTGAGGCGGTGGAAGCAGCAACTGAAAAGCACTAGGAGGGGCGGTCAACGCTGTTGACGTAGGTTCTGCTTGACGTCTTGCTGGCTTGTATGGCGGCTGTCTCTCTCACTCTTTTTCACGTGACGGGTGACTTCTCGCAGATGCATTCTGTCAAAGGGCAGCGAATGCTGGAACCCTCTTCGAACAGCGTGCTAGACCATTCTGCTACCGCTACAAGACGAGAGGTTTGTCCAAAAATAAAGTACGTGAACAATGCTTCCGTATTTAAATGGAAAACATTTAAATATGTATTTTTGCCCGCTTGAGCCAAGGAAAATTTTTAAGTTATCACCATTAATATTATCTATCATTTGACATTTGCATAGGATCATGAAAACTCCTAAAATTAAGAAAAACTGTCATATACACCTGAATGTTGCAGTGCCCACCATCTTGGCACGCTGCTTGAAAAAGTCGTTAGGGCCGAAGATACCCGAACGCGCTGGTCCTCGTACCGACTAAAACTCTGAATACGGATTTTGTGGACTGGAAGGGAAACTACTTTTTCAGTAGGCCGTGGCACAGTTGCTTCACACCGACTATCGCTTCGTAACCACGAAACTCAGAATAAGCTCCCAGGATAAATCACGCAGACAGCGAGCTGAGAGGGGGGCAAGCCAAGGCCAGCGGCCACTCTCCTCCCCCATCCTACACAACCAGACTGAGCACGCAGCATGGCCGCTCACTCACGTTGCAGCACACAGGAGATTATGGGGTACCATTTTATTTGGAAGACACCTTTTCACTGTACTAAATTTTAATTTCAATGAAAAAGTCTTTATTTTATGTCAGTAATTGTTCTACATTAACTTTAAGAAAAAACACACTTTAAAATTTTTAAAAAAAATTTAGGGGGTGGTTCAAAATTAATTTCCTTGGGACTAATGACATCAGTGATCTAACAACATAATTACCTGGCACCGTGCAATGTCGTTACATTGAGGGTTTACTGTACCTATCTGGCCCACAGAATCCATTCTGCAATGACCACAAAAAATGTAGTGGAGTGGGTAGTGTCTGACTCCACTACCGCACATGTGCAAACACTGCAAAAAGGACAGGCCAGATGCGAGCAGATGGACGACATTTTCAGCCACTAATGCATGCTTGTATGTTACGCAAACAAACCTATTTCAGAACAGGATTTACAACTGACGAATGGTAGAAGAGAGAAGCATGTGACAGTATGTACCAGGGACAGTGTACCGTACAGTGTGTGGGATGTACGGGACCATTTCAAGGGTTGCTTATCCGCTGCCGAAGTGGTCAGTTCACTCACTGACCAATTTTAGTGTGACAAATGCGACAAAATATGGTAGCTTGCAGTGATGTGCTACTTGCTGTGAACTTGCGTTGTATGAACACCACATGTCACCGGAAGTGACCACGCTACTGTAAGAGCAAGCCTGCCGCACTCCACTACTAGTTTTACGAACAGACAACACATGCTGGACTGCTTCATCACAGACAAACATAACAAAGTTGTGGAAACTTGCTTCTTACGTTACAGGTATACAGCTGCTATGTGTCACCAAACCACCTTGCTAAAGGATGTGTCAGCAATATTCCTGGTGAATGCGGAACCTTCTGGGGCCCCTACAACATCAATACACCATAGCAGCTGTTTGTAAAAGTCTCAAGCTGCTGCAGAATCACTAGCATGCCCCACTTCAATAGGATGAAGCACACAGCAAAAGCAGGGCCTGTCAACCAGCCCATTATGCAGACGGATCGGCACTTCCAGTTGTTGCCAACGTTCACCAGCCGGAACAATTGAGACTAGTAGGCTTCCTAAAGGACAGCACAAACTGTCAGCAAAAATATCAGAAATACTGTACGATGCAGGAAAAAATTACCAGCCTCACTGGTCTGCAGGCAACTAGTTCGCCAAAATTGAAAATAGTGGAGCAGAATAATGCAAAATGGGATGCCCTGGCGCAAGTTCCGTGGTTGATTCATGGTGCACTAAAGGAAACCTTTGCATAGTGGCAGGCCCAGAGTCTCCTCGCATTCAAATTACAAAGCGACGAATCACTGACTGCACTAACGTCACAAAAATAACTTGTACATAGGCTGTACCAACCACACCTATCCAACTGACTAGTGCTAACAGCAATAACATAAACCACAAGACTGAAGTTTCACATGTCCTTAATGCCCATAAGAGTTCCTCCAAGGCCAACTCTCTGTTTGAGAGGGACACACTACAGCTGTTGACCCCCAAAGGATTCGGCCACATGACAGCAGTGCCACCTGCCCAGCTGCACCCACAACAGATGACACTCAATAGTGTTGACAGAACCACAGGTATGAGAGAGATTCTTCTCAATCTAAAAGGATGATGTACAGTGTCGACAAACACCTACACAAGTTGGACTACAGCCTGTCACACTGCCATCCATTTTTCTTTATGAAGGGGTAGGAGGAAGGAGTCGGGTAGTTATCCAAAGAGAAATCTTGGGGGGACACCTGGCCAGGTCACACGAAACTGGAGGGGGGCAGGTCCCCTGAGGTCGAGCGAAGTTGCATGTTCCAAAAGATTGACATTCTGGGGGAGCGGGGTAGGTTAGCATGCTCACTCACCTAGAATAATTGCTTAAGCAGGGACTGCTTTGATTCTTGCTAGCTCTCTCGTAAAAGTTACTGTACAGGTCAGAGAGAGTCGAGGGGTGGAAGATGGTTTAGGTGGCTTCTTAACTGAGTTGATCAAAGGTCATTGCAGATGGCAGATCACCTTCAAGGCCTGGCTGAATGTGTTCCTCCTGAGGAGGTAGGCAGGTTTATGATCAAGAGTGGGCCTTATACTGGGCACACAATTCGGATGGTGTTGGTTCCTGTCCTGGTATCTTCTGCAAAGCAGGAACAAATCCCAGAATGTGCTGGTTGGCAGGAAGTCAAGTCTGTCGGCATGCTATGGCCGCCTGAGGTTTCCGTTTCTCAAGGAAGAGAACTTCTGAAGTTACGAGTATCTTTAGGATGTGCTCGTCCACCATTCAATAAATAAAAATTTTCACTTCCTTTAAATTTGTTAAATTCCGACTCTTTGATTGTGCCCGTTTCACGACACAATTTATTACAAAATAAACAAAGGCATGTATCGTATCACTCAAGCGGGTCGCCAACGGCAACGGGCCTGATAAAGCCAAGTATCCTTGTTACCCCCACACCCACAGTCGCAACACACGCTACTAATGGCAGATCAAACAGGGCACTCAAGGTACTACACTACTTTCAAGAATACTCTCAGGTAGGCGAAAGACAGAGATTTAATTAATGACCATTTAAACGGTACACGGCAAAAGATTAACACGTAAACGTATGGCAAACAGGTGAAGTTGACAGTTGCAATTAAACATATAATCAAAATTAACAATTGTGAAATTATATGACGTCGCGGAGTTCCGCTCCCCTCGCGGCCGACATGGCACCAACGA
>PNEQ01012046.1:0-16720 GCA_003012365.1 Medauroidea extradentata | reverse complement strand
ATAAAAAAAAAAAAAAAAAAAAAAAGCAAGGTTTTTATGATTAAGTCCTGTGAAGACTCCTAAATACTGGTTGACATGTCTACAAAAAAACTGAGTTACAGCCTTCCTACTTTTACTGGTAACGACACTTGTGTTAGGGCCTGTAACTTAATTGTTTTAATAATAGAAGTACCTACTATAAAATAGTATCCTCAGTAACACACATCAGACTCAATTACAGCATTATTGGTTCAGTTAAGGAGACTACTAGAAAGACTGATCAGGATATACAAAAGGGTGATGGGGAAGGAGAGGGTGGGGTAAATTTTGGTAAATTAGGCTGCCTGTTAACTAAGACAGAGTATAGAGGAAGAGGGAATAACAGTGACAAGATTAAGATATTGAGGAGCTGAACAGAGCAGGGTAGGATAGTCTATGCTTAGGAGGCTGGCGAGTAAGTGGTGTGGAATTTGCTGTCGGAGAAGTAGGTAGGTAACGGCGAAGGGGGGTTGGAAAGTTTAGGAGGGGTTTGAGGAAGAGGTTATTGCTTGCCACCGGATGGTTTCCCAATTGTAAACGAAATAATAATAATAATAATTATTATTATTATTATTATTATTATTATTATTATTATTATTATTATTATTATTATTACTGTCAACAGCTAAATTTTGGTGATTTGAAATTGAGTATGTTTTAAAATGTTGCACAAAATGTAGAAGTTATGCAAGTCACTAATATGATATCTGCATCACAGTGCAAGATAGACAGAAAGACTCAAAATCCATTGATTTTGTTGTAAAATTTTTTCCTGAGCATGCATATTCTAAACAATATAAACAATATTCAGGCCCACCCAGAGAAATTTCGGGCCCCTGGGCAAATGTGAGTTTGGGCCCCCACACCCCTAATTTTTTTACGGTTTGAAACACCTGTGGTTTGAAAAATTGACTCATCTGTAAACAATATGTTTATTTACTAGCTGGTACAATCCCCGCTCGCATAATGCCAGCCAAATGGCCATGTCCACCTCCGAAACCATTTGGTGCACCTGCCCATGGTACGAGTGTATGGTCCGCCCCGGGCCCCTTGAGACCCCGGGCCCCTGAGCATTGCACCCCCTTGCCCCCCCCCCCCTCTTGGCGGGCCTGACAATATTAGGCATTGGCTTAGAATACCCATTTGAACCGACAGGTTGAACCACAGCTGAATTGTATTTGCTTCACCTTAATGTTAAGAAAAATAATTAAACGCCTTTGTCCAAGCTATAGTATGCCAAATGTAGGTTCGGCCACCCTTACCTGATTGTGTTTACTACCTGAACGTTACTTTTAAAATGTTCACAAAATAATAGAACCAAAAACATTTTAATTTTTTTACTGAAATATTGACTTTCATTTAAATGTAAACTGTTTTGCAATTAGTTGCTACTTATAAATGTTAAAGAAAATAATAAGAAACACTTGACCACGCACTGCACAAACACTATGTAGACGACAAGAAAACAGCTGATTTGCAGAACACATTTTTATGAATAATCATGGAAGAATTTTTGAAGACCGTATTTTGCACAGTGTTATGTATTTCGTTCTCCTAAACAACATACTAACGTCATTATTTAAGCTTTCTTGCGAGTATAACAGAACGAGTCGAAGTCATCCTGCTAGCACTGACGTAGGCTTATATTTAACCACCAATAAAAGTTATTTCATTTGTAATTGAACAGTTGTTAGTAATATGAACACGTGAAGTATCTATTCAAGTTATTTCCAGAGAGACCCGATCAGCTTGCACGTCGTAGTTTCTTTAAAAATCGCTGTTGACGTGACAAGAAGCACTGATTTGTATAAATCTAAATGGCCATTCCGAGCAGTCTGGGTACAGAGTGACTTTACAGGATTAGAGAGAGAGACAGAGATATAATGTGCACGGGCACACCGTTATACGTACATCATGAGTATACGTAGAACATTCTTAGGACTATCTAAAAAGGACAGAAAATGAATTTTAATGTACTATTTTCTCTTTCACATCTACTTCACAGTCCCGAAAAACCTCAAAGGGCTTTATTAGTGGACAAACTCAATTACCGTAACAAAGAAAAATTATGTTACTGTGATATTAAATACATTGTTTATGGAAGTTATTTGAATTTGTTGAGTTTATAATTTGTTAAATAAGTGAAAGTAAACATCAGTAACTTACATAAATTCAGTTTTCCATTAATTTTTTTACTTTGATTTTCAAGCAATAAACATATTCATCTCTGCTCTCCTCACTTATTCCACCTTGTTCTTTTTTTCTGGATATCCTTGAACATTTTAATTTTCATACCAGTTATAGTACTCCTCTCAAATGTAAAATCGTACACAAATAAATGTCTCAACTGTGTCTCATTTTTATAATGGAATGCGTTAACCAATTGTTACCTTATTATGTATGTATATAGGTAATATTATTCAGCTTTGGTTGATGCACAAGAGAGTCCATTTTATGTTGTCTTTTAAATACCAATATGGTTTCTGGAATGTGTGTCTAATTTTCCCCTTGTTATAAAGTATGATAAGAAAATTAACATTTAAGAGCCTGAAATAGACTCAAGTTGTTTTGTATAGTTGGAGATACTGTTATTTTTAGATTAACTTTTTCAGTGAGCGTCTGCTTTAAATTTGAGTTGCAGCATTTTCATTAATATTGTATTTTGTCCATTTGTCCAGCAATGGCAACTATTAAATCAAAATTGGCAAAAGAAGTCCTGACTTGCATGAACTTCTCTTCAATGATGGCTAGAACCCTGGCAAGGAAAACATCTTCTGGGTCTACAACTACAGTTCGCACCTGTTTCATTCACTTACTCATGGCATTCCTTATCACAGATGATGTGGACATCATTGAATTGCTGTGCAAAAAGAAAGGTAAATTAACTATTCAGGGTAGTTGCCACCCATCAAGATCGTGTAAATTATTGTCTTGTTTGTACTAATCAATTTTATTAGGAGATGTTTCAAAATATTCATTACCACATCATTAAATGTTCAGAATCATCTGTTGTAGTACAGTGCTAGTAACATAAAATATAAAGTTATTTGTGTACTTTTTTATGATAAACATGTAGTTAAATGAATGTTTGATGTTGATATTTGAACAAAATGTAAATACAGTATGTACAGCATTGAGTTTCTTAATACCACTTGCAGATAAACCATTGACCTGCCTTACTCCTGATCACTGAGTGTAATAAGAGAAAGTGGGAAGGGGCTGGGCTGGCTGACCGGCAGATAGAGCTGCCTCCGGGAGAGTGACTTCCTGGAGTGAGATCACGACCTACTTTCCCCCTCTGGAGCGATAAAGGGGCACAGATTTATTTCCTTCAGGTTTGGGTGTAGGCCGAGTAGTCACTCACCTGGCAAAAAGAGTTGCAGTAGTATTTGTTGCTTTCGTTCGGAAAAACAGGTTCGTATCATTTTGGTGGACTTCCCCCCGCTGCGTTTGCATTGCTGGTGGTTGCTAAGTGTGCAGCAATGAGTGACTCTAGAGAGTTTTATTAGAGAGAGAGCATGAGAAGATATGGTTACCCTTGTAGAGTGATCTATACTAGAGCTATCCTTGACCCAGCGAGTAACTGCTAGGTGAGCCATCAAGGAATAACTCTGGCGCTAGCGCAGAGAGTCAATCTTTCATATATATATATATATATAAAAGGGAAGGCAGATGTCACTTACCTTATGTTGGATGTTAAGAGGTTGGTACATAGGTAGTTTCATGTAAGGATATAAGTGAAGCATTTCAATTGAACAGGTTGTATTCAAGCATAGACAGGTACATTCACTTGATACAGAAATATGTTACAGCATCGGTTGCGTTCAATTAACAAGGTCAGGTTTGAGTTTTGGCACAATCTGGTGCAGACATGAGTTACAACACTTAGATACAAGATACAACGGTAATGACATAGGTTACAGCAAGGCGAATGCTGAGAAGTATGACAATTCAACAGGGCACATTGGGTCTAGATACAAACAACTGACAAAGGCACAACGGACCGTGAAATACTGGGACGGGCATAAGGCCAGGCCTGTGGTCGAAGTTATAGGGTGATCACACTTGATCCTTGAGTAGGCTTCAACATTTCCATGGCCTCTTTAAACGACATGACTGTGCGAGCCAGTGATAATTGACTGACTATATTGCACTATGGGCCAGTGAAATTCGTGGTAAAGCGATAGCATTTTGCTAGTGAATTGGAAGCACGCGACAAAATTTTACAATTTAATGCATTGAGGCAAGAGAGACACTGTTTGAGAAGTAGCTGCTTGTAGAGCATGCTGATTGAAGTCCTCCTTGCTTCAACGAGGCTAAGGCGCGGACATGCAGGCTTAGCGATCATGCCGAGTCTGTCTGGCAAGGGTAGCTGAGATGTGGTAGGAGGCTTTAGGTGTGCCTACCGGCTCACAACCCATTGGTAGAGGAGGGAGGGTTTAGGTGTGCCTGGTCGGCCTGCAACCCTGGATCGGAAAGTAGGCGTAAAGCCTGGTAGAGTAGGTAGGAAGGTTTACGTTTGCCTACCGGCCCACAACCCTTTGTGGAGAGAGGTAGGGGGAGTGCCAGGTCAACCCAGCCCGAAGGCCAAGCCACTGGTGACTCTGCTAGCTTGGGCGAAACGCCCATCTTTTATACCTACCTGAAGGGCAGAAGTACCGTTAGCAAAATGGCCGCTAGGCCACTCGAGGCTGTCTGCTGCAGCAAGGTGTGCCACCCGCACACACGGAAAATACTTACTCGCCACATGAAAATTCTCGTGCCACATAAACAAATATCTCAGCTTACGTAAATAACACTCGTGTTACCGTTAAACATTATAATTATCATATACAACATTTATAATAATATTTATACACATTTCAAATAGTAACATGTAAATGCAATAAATATTTACATGCGTATTTCTCATCACTGTTTATTAGTGCACTTTACAGAGTCCTGTGCGCGAGTTTGGTAAGAGTTTGGTAACACTGATGAAACACTCGGCCGTGTTTGTAAACACACTCGTTTACAAGTTTAACAAAGCTTGCTGGCGGCAATTTTACACTAAAATATACAATGTACTGTAACAGACAGAAGTACAAGTACTTACAGTTGATACTTGTAAATAGGTACGCACACACGAAGGGACGACACACATTTTTCCGCTAAAGCGCGGTCGCGACGTTTCGCCAGTGTTAAACTGGCTTCCTTGGGCTGCGAAATCCAGCCAGCTTGCTGCCTGCCTTCCGTAGCAGTCGTGCTTACATTGTGAGAAGTATGACAGAAAGTTAAAGTAATTACGACTTGCCGCAAAACAAAAGCTGTTCACGTGTTATAGAGTACATAAGCGTTCTAATATGTCCCTAAAGACACTCTGGGAGTTATATGTTCCTGAACGAAAACGTGAAAAATTTCGGAAAGCGGTGGACATAAATTATTTGGCGAAACAACGAATCATCACTACGATCATTTAAGTTTTTGTCTTTAATGCTTTTATATAAAAATTTTGGAGGTAGGCTCTATACATGATATTTCCACAAACTTAATTGTTATTGTAAGTTAAAGGTATTCCGAATGACCTAAACACATCTTAAATTCTACGCATTTACGAGTAAAAAAAAATTTCAACTCTAGTCTTTAAGAAAATGTCCTGCGTGAAGTTTGAATGTGTCCAGAAAGTAAACCGAACTAATAATAAACACGAGATTGATTGCAACCTGATTAACGTCTGGTGATCGAGCATTCTCATGTCATCTAGAATATATGTAAAACAATGGAAGAGGCCGCTAGGCTATCAGTATGTACAAAAGACAGAAGCACAAGTATTCACGTTTTAGTACTTGACAGATACACACACAAATAGGACAACACATAATTGCAGAAGCGCGCATCGCGACGTTTCGCTGCTTAAAGCAGCTTCCTCGGGTGAAATAACATGGCTGACTCATCTAGAATACCTAAACTCAAGCAGGTTACTTTTATAAACACCTTTAGTAGCTCAGGGTAAAGAATAATATCTAATACACAAATATTAAGTTAAAGGCAATCATTGAAATATTACAGTCAGAGTAAATAACTTGCACACATCATTTTATAAAATACAAAGAAACTCTTGCATTTCAAGCATTACGCGAAACCTTATAGGCTGAAGACAAAAATTGTAATGTTATTCTTTTAGTTCATTGAGAGAGTACAATTTTTAGGTGTTATATTATTTACTTTATATAAAATAATTAAATCTTTTTGTGCAATGTATATTTTGTTGATACAACACTTCACTTCAAGCAAAATTTTATGTTTCTGTTGAGAGTCTGTAGTGTTAATACATGCTTAGTGTACAGTTACTTCTCATAATTGGGATTTACCAATATTTTTCATAATTTCACTCATAATTGTAATCTAGTTTTCAATTCCATTAGAAGATTTTCGCATTACTTTGCATTTTCTATTACGTTTACTATAATTTTTAAGATTTTACACATTTCTTTAAGGAAGCAGAATAAGTAGACAAATGAAAACTCTGCAGTTTAAATATTGCTGAAGGCTATATGCCTGATAACAGCTAGAAATTGTCGGGTTATAGTTAACTCTATTCAAGAGATGTAATATGTTGGTTGCGCTAGAACTGTCGTATCCATCCTGTTGAGTCGACTGTCGGGTAACTCCAGCTTTGTTGTGTATTTTTGCTGAGTTAGGCAGCGTGCGCAACACCTACATGTGAGACGTTCACTGCACTCTTCTTTATAAAAAACAAAATATTTACAGACAATTGAAAAATAGACAAAAAAATGTGGTCTATGATTCGTCGTCACTTTCATCGCTGGCGGAATCGCCAGATCTGTATGGCGCATCAAGCAACATATTGTCTTCTGTGCCGTCCAAGTCGGATGAAATCCCAGTCACCTTAAAACTTTTTGCAATAATCTCTTGGGAAATTGATTGCCACACATCTAAAATCCAGGAACACTTTGTTGGAATAAAGTACGTTTCATCCGTCCAGTCAGAGTGAGGCTGTGTTCAGCTGTTGTCATCCACGTATTGTATTGGCGGAAAATTGTCTGTTAACTCCTGCTTCCGCTGAGATGCAACGCCACTGTCATGGAATAACTTGGGCGATTCCATTCTGCTCGCAAGTGTGGCCGGTTAATATGCGTTCTGGGAAATTTTTTTTGTCATGGGTGTTATATACTGACATTTTATTTTTCCGATTTTTTAATTTCAAAATTATAACAGTTGTTATATTCGCGTAAATACGGTAATTGTGATAGATATCATGTGTTGTTACAGGTGTCCTCGTGAGTGTGATTCCGGACCTGGTGGCTGACCCAGCAGACACAGTATTGCTGTACCTTACCACAGTACGCTTCAAGCTGGTGGAGCAGCAGGTGTCAAAGTCCTCCAAGATGTCTGTCTTCATCTCAGGGGTGCTGCGTAACCTCCTGAAACTGTACTACTGGGTTGGCCCTGTGGGACAACGGACAGAGGACCGTGCATCCAAGCAGGTCTTCATGGAGGTGAGACTGTTCCTTTATTTATGCCTGTATTTCCACAACATGCAGAAGTCAATAAAATGTAGTTCAATGTTCTTAGAATGAAGGTTAACTTAATGAAATAATTTTCTCTTGGGTTCTGCAACAATGACAAATAGTATGTACAGTGCAATCTCATTACAAAGTACTTGAAGGGAACTAAAAATTGTATACTTAATATTGAAAATACTTTCAACTGAAAAGTTACTAAATTAAAAACTCTTTCTAGGGGTTTGTAATTATGTACTTTATAATGAAAAGTACTTAATACTGAAGTACTTTTTACTGAGATTTCACTGTATATGCATATCAGTGAGCACCTGGTAAATTCCAAGTACAGTACATAAATATGGAAGAGAAAAAATTTGTTCATACACACTTACAATTTTCAGATACAGTTCTTTGAGTAAAAAGGATTGATCCCTGTCACCAGGGAGTGATTCATATTTTCTCGTTACCTTTTGGTTTCAGTGGATGTATCAAAATTTTTAGCACAACCAGGTAGACAATATCTGTATTAATTTTCTAAAATTGTTGCAGTCTCACCACCTTCATACAGTATTTTGTACTGACAAAAAGTGATTAACTTATGTGAGAGTCTACAGTGGTTGCAACATTAGTAGACACTATGATTTACAGATTTCAAGTGAAATACCTTTAAATAGTAATATGTGCCCTGTCATGATGCAAACATCAAGTAATCTCTCTCTTCCCTGATTTATGAAAGAAACTTAAAGCTGACGTTGACTAATCCACATTAGTGGTAAGTACAAAATATTCACTATTTTATATTTATATGCGATAGTGGTTTTTGTGAATGTTATTTGTAACTAGTATACTGTACATTCCAAGTGTCAGAAAATGTTAGCTTTCGTGGTTTTTGTATGTCACGGCAAAGTCATAACTGCTACATGCATACAATGAAAATCAGCTAACTTGCTGAAATGAAATAATTCTGTTAGTTTGAATGACCTTGAAATGGTGTCGCCACTGTGACTGCCGCCTTTGTCTTCTTGCTGTGCTGAGTTCACAAATATCCACCCCGATAACAGCCAAATTTCTTTGCCTCGGTCTAGATCAGCGGGTTTTCTGAATAAAAACAAACACGTTCAATGAGTTCGTCACGCGTCTATCACAGCCGTATTTTCCCTCGCTCAGGGCAGAGACAAAGCAGAGATAAATAATAAGTACCGTCTCCCTCGATTGGAGATTGGAAGTTCACAAAACAACTGATGAGGTGCGCAAATGCTCGGTATTCCGTGTTTAATTGCCACGATTCCCGACAAATTAAATCTTACTGGAGCAATATGATGACACTCTCCAGGAGGACAGACGCCCGCACCCCGCGATACGTCGTTCTTCCCCAGAGACCGCCACACTTCTCTCTACCAACGCTCGCGAAAGCAAGCCAAGCCACGCTAATCCTCCCCTAGCTCCGATCCGGCCAATCAGAAGCTTCGTTACAAACTGTCCTGTCCTGCAAACCGCACTGAACTTAGGCGATTACGGCTGTATTAGACGTCATTTTTATTTTCACAAGCAAACATAATACATTAATTTAAATTCCTGACACTTGGATTACTCTATTTTCCTTTCTTATTACTAATTATTACATATAACTTAAATTTAAAACATAACGGCCAAGTGTGATTGTCAGTTGGGACGCTGGCTCCCCCCTTCTCCGTCCGGCATCTTGGCTCAGTGGGGCGGCTACCGTCCACTCCTGCTGGGCCCCACATTTATCTTTGCTGACAACCCTGGTCTAGGATGAAGGGAAACGATTAGTTCCACCCTCATCCGCTCGTAATCAAAATACTAATTTTACATATTTACCATTAAACTACTTCTTAATAAATTGAATAGACAAGCTGAGATCCTACAGAGCCCAATGCAACTTGAACTGACTCTGTAGTCCTATTCCTTCCAATATTAGTTACAATCAAATCAAAGAAATTCTCACTCTGTAATACTACCAACTATATATCTCCTAAAATTAATAACATTGATCCTCCCCACTCTTCTTTACAAACATTTGTCTAATTCACTAATAATCTATATACTGTGGCCCGGAAGCACATTACATCTACCCTCTGTTTTCACCTCGAGGACCTTGAGACGAGAGATGAAAATATCGCCGCCAAGTCTTTCAAGTGTTTTTTTTTTTTTTTTTTTTCATCTATGTCTATTTCATTTCTGTTTCAATTTAAAAGTTTTTTTTCTTCGCGCACCACTGGACTAATTTCCACACTTTTTATTTTTATTTTTTTTTTTTCTACTTGGTCGGCACTTGCTTCCACTGACCCCTTGATGTAGGTAAGCGTGCCCTTATGTTCCGCCGCGCGAACATTTTGCGTGAGACGAGGCATGTAGGAGCATAAAAAAAACAGCTGACAACCTCTCTGGGCCTGGTGTTTAAACCGCTGCATGCTGTACAATCCCTGTCGGCCAAGGTCACCTACTCCTCCTCCTGCTACTAACCCAAACACACAAAAAAAAAAGACATCCGACAACAAAGCTATATCCAACTCAATTATTTACAACCCTCGAGAGGCTAGTCCCCTACTGACTACTACCCAGTGTCGCAAAATCTTACTGCTTCGTCTGTGGTTCCGTGCAATATCTCCTCAATTGGCGCGAGCGGCACTTCTGCTGCGGAAATACGCAGGACAGCCCTTTTATTTACATGTGGGCACGCCGGTTCACCCCCCGTCATCACCTCATATTCCCGTCCATCCACACAGAAACCCAACATTTTTTTCTTACAGTTTATGTGGGCTTCGATTCGCAGCAACGTGTCCATACCCACCAGTATATCCGGCTTTATGTCTCGCGCTACAAGGAAATTAAGGGGAATTTTCACCTCACCTATGCCGACATTGATGACCACTTGCTTGCTAACGGCCTTAATGTGGCTCCCATTCGCACCTAACAGCACGACGCCGGAAATGGGTAACACTACCGCCTCTCAGACTCCCTCTCTAGCTCGCAGCTGTTTAAGGACTGATTCACGCATCAGAGATACCTCGCTGCCGGTGTCGACAACTGCCTTAATTTCTCGCCCCCCCAATTACCACACTCACAACAGGTGACTTTTCTGCCCGGATCCAGCTGGTCGGCTTCGGAAAATCTCATAAAGCATCGTTTTCCGCCTCATCCAGGGGCATATCTACCTCACACCTGTACGCCTGGTATTTTGTCCCCACCTCGTCAGTTCCTAACTGCGCGGGGCGCTCGCAGCCAGGCAGGATTCGTTTCCCGACTGTACATCCTGGTCGTACACTTTGGAAACCGTGTGCACGCTATTCTGGGACGCCCAATCTATGTTTTTATGGCTACCTGGGTTTGCCGTCCTTGCTTCCACTGCTCCAGTCTGATCGCCTTGTACAATAGCCTGCCTGACCTCCACTGTGCGGTAACCTTGTGGCGATCCCCTGCCACTGACCTGGTTTTTATGTCCGCCACCCCTCTACTCACTCTTCGGCCGCCGGTCGCCTTCTTCCTTTTCCCCCCTAAGGTCCCCTGCACTTGTTTCCAGTCCCGACCTTGCCCTGTGTTATGTCTTTCTGACCTGTCGCCCTCCGTCCGGCCTTGCCAACCTGTCAGCTGGCGTGGCTCCGTTTGCATCTCAAAGCGCTCAACCAGCCTAATGAGCAAATTGGTGTCTTCTATCTCTGCGGTAATTATCGCGTCTCTAACATACCATGGGAGGTGTTTGGATAGATGATATACCAGCCGCAACTGAGAAAATGCCTGATCTAGGTATTAATTTTCCTCCACGATCTCTCGCACATAATCGGACATAGATACCCCGTTCTCTTGGTAATGTCGGCCCTGGTATATGTGGTTCACCAATTTGTCCTGCACAATCGGTGACCAAAACCGCTGCATAAATGCCGCCCTACATTCGTCGTACGATTCCCAACTCTCTAGTACGCACTGGGCCCAGTTATCCGCGGGTCCGGCCAGCCGACTCAAAAATAGCTCCGTTCGCATGATCTCGCTGCATGGGAAATTTTTAACATACTTGTCCATATGCTTAATGAAACGAACCGGCCTTGCGCCATCCAGCTGCCCTGTGAAAACTGGGACAAATCGACTCACATTCGGCGGTGTTATTGCGAACGATCCTCCTGTCGAGGTACCTTGCGGAATATTTTGCATTAACCTCATATGTTCTCTTTCTACGTCGCCTACCCTATTTTGTAACGAAAGTACAGTGCTCTCAATGCAGCTCGTTTCACCCGCGACCTCTTCGACGCGCGCCTGGACTACTTGAACTTCTGACCTCGCGACTTGGACTTGAGTTTCGCAAAGTTCGGCGACTGCATTTTCCCTCTCGCAGATCGCTCCCCTAGCCTGCAGCTTCCTCTCATCTTGCTGGTCAGTTTTCGCCTACCATTGCGCCTGAATTTCGAGTGCCCGACAGTCGATTTTTTCTCGAACTCCGCGGTGAGTTCCGCAGAACTGACGCGTCACACGAGCCTCGAAGGTACTAATTCTCTCGTATAGCGCTCTTATCTCTACTCTTATCTCGCTCCTCATCTCCTTTATCTCCCGTGATTGGCTATCCACTTTACTTTGTATCTCCTGCGATTGTTTTTTGTTCTCCTGCGCCTGATTTTGCAAGACCTATCCAATTTATTCTGCATTACTGCCATCATTTGCTCTAACATTTCTTGCAAGCCTCCTACTTCCGGGTCCAGAGTACCTAATTCTCTTCCATCCCCTGACGTAGCGCTTCTCGATTGTGACTCGGCGGTCATACTACCTAGACCTTGACTCGAGCTCGGGTCTGTAGAGATAACACTTGTACCCTCCATTCCTGAACTTTCACAGAACCCTATGTCGTTAAGATCGGATGTATTAGTACCCTCATTTACAATCATCCTTACTCCAGTCTGCACTTGTTCCCCTGCTGTGGACGGCCTGTCGGTGTCGCATATTTTCGCTGAGCGGTACCTGGTTAGCATTACCTAAGGGTAGCATGCAAAACACATAACACTGCTGCAGTTGATGTCCTGGTCCGTGGTCTACCTGCTGAAATTTATTTGAGTTGGGACTCCAGTTAGAACCTGTGTTCGATGCTCGGCGGCGCTCCATCTATTGTCGGGCGTCGTGAGGCCGTGTTGTCTTCCCTGGGACTGCTCCCGCGATGTCCGCTATCCGCTGCCTGGTACCCTCGCCGCCAAATCCTCTGGGCCGTGACTATCCTTGGTCGCTCCGTGTAGTTCTTAGGTCGCCAGCCTGCACCCTCGCCACAATGCCGCAGTGATGCACATTCACGTACTGCTCCGTCCTTAGGTCGTTCTCAACAGAGTCCGTCCCGCGCGAAGTCGGTACCGTCCACTACATTTTTATTCTCCGTCACAGTCTTTCACGCGCCGCTGTACTCCAACTTTCCTTCTCCTTACTCGACCCAAAAAGTTTGTAAGTTTGTCCACGCGTCTTATCTCAGGGCGTATGCTACTTCGAGCCCCTGCGTTGGGCACGCCATGTGTGAACGCCGCCTTTGTCTTGTTGCTGTGCTGAGTTCACAAATATCCACCCCGATAACAGCCACTTTCTTTGCCTCGGTCTAGCTCAGCGGGTTTTCTGAATAAAAACAAACACGTTCAATAAGTTCGTCACGCATCTATCACAGCCGTATTTTCCCTCGCTCAGGGCAGAGACAAAGCAGTGATAAATAATAAGTACCGTCTCCCTCGATTGGAGATTGGAAGTTCACAAAACAACTGACGAGGCACGCAACTGCTCGGTATTCCGTGTTTAATTGCCACGATTCCCGACAAATTAAATCTTACTGGAGCGATACGATGACACTCTCCAGGAGGACAGACGCCCGCGCCCCGCGATACGTCCTTCTGCCCCTGAGACCGCCACACTTCTCTCTACCAACGCTCGCGAAAACAAGCCAAGCCACGCTATCCCTCCCCTAGCTCCGATCCGGCCAATCGGAAGCATCGTTACAAACTGTCCTGCCCTGAAAACCGCACTGAACTTAGGCTATTACGGTTGTATTAGACGTCATTTTTATTTTCGCAAGCAAACATAATACAGTGAAACTTCCCAATACCGGACACCTCTGGTGCATAAAAAAATGTCCGGTATTGAGAAGTGTCCGCTATTAGGAATTACAGTAGTATATAAAAAATATAGTACATATATAAAAAATTTAAATACAAAAATGGTAGACCTACATAATTTTTTAACTCTATACTGCGTTAAACTCTCGCTAGTCCAAGGCCGAATTTTTGTGGTATTTTCAGAGAAATTTTAAAACCTTTCGACGATGTACTGCAATAAATCTTACCACGCGCCGATACAGCTGGCTGGCCGACGTGACTCATCCACACACACACTGGCGCGCACGAGCATGAGACTGTGTGCCTTGTGTACACGTCGCTCGCTCTCGCTCGCACTGTCAGCCGGTTCGGCACGTGAAATATTTCCGAGTCGTGTGTCAAAGTTTCCGAGATCGACGTGGGTAATTATAAAAAAAAAAGTTTGATGCCAATGTTTTGTGGTGCATAATTTACGTTAACTGCAGCTCATGTCACCCTAATTTGTCCATTGTTCCCAACGTGTGTGTGAACAAATCCTCACTCCATATGCATTCGGCTAAACTCGAGTATTTTCATACGGCTCACTTAATTGAATGAAAGGCATGAAAAAAAAAACATTGAACACTGGTCTTTATACAATACTTTTTTACACTGGTCTTTATACAATACTGCTTTTACACACAATGTTCACTATACTATACTGCGTGGTCACTTGTAATGGAGCCCCGGAACTTCTCATAGACTGACTACACTTCCGCATCCGGCGGTCATAGATATGCGCCTTGTGGCAACTAGTTAAACTCGCGGTAGAGTGCATTCCCTTATACTTCCTGCGCGGCTAGGGCGTGTCTCCTGAACGAAACGAGCTTTCGGCACAAGAGTAGGGTAGGACCAGGCTTAGGCTCCCTTCTCAAGAAGCAACCTGTATAGAGGATGGGTAGGCGGGTTTAGGTTCCCTTTTCAGGAAGCAACCCACGGAAGATAAGTAATGGTGAACAGGTAGGAGGGGCAGCTTAGGCTCCCTTTTCAGGAAGCAACCCTTTCGAGGTTTGGGGGGGGGGGGCCTAGGTGAGCGCACGCCTTCTATACCCCTGAGGGGGGCTTAAAGTACCGTTAGTGGGTGGTGAAAATGGCCGCCGCTGGAATGGAGGCCGTCTGCTGGCTAGCAGGCGGGCCACCCCAACACCCACATATCTCCCACACTCTGCCAAAAAATACGTGAATATACTTAACTATCCCACGGGGCCGTGAAAATGTCCGTGTTACCAAAAAGAATATAAATAAAGCACCAAATAAATACACAAAATTAATATTGATACGTTTATAATATATACACATTTTCTCTTTCCAAAGTTCATAATTCTCCGCTTGGCGTTGTTTGCATAGTGTGCATTTGTTTGTTTACATTTGTTATGGCAGGCATGAATATATACATACAAAAACTGTAAACGTAAGCGTCTTTAAACCTTTAGTTTTACGTTTTACGGCAACACAGCTCACAATACTGGAATTAAGTGATGCCTTGGGCAAAAACAAGGTAGGCCTAACTCTCAAATACTAATCAAATATGGGGCCGAGCAGCGTAAAAAATATACTAAGCACCTTGCAGGGTGCATCAGTGCGATTGAGTTATTTTGGGCAAAGTGGTGGACATATACCATTGCAGGACTGTCTTTTCAGAAAAACAGGTGAGTCAAAAACTAACAAAGGAACCTAGCCAAGTGGCCAGAACATCAAATAATAATGTACATAATGCTGAATGTATTTATTTTGTAGGAATTTTGTCTGGTTAAATTATTTCTACTAAAATTGCACATCATTAGCTATTTCAGGAAGTCTATTGAAATAATTGCTACATTTTGTAACAATTTTTTTTAAATTCCCAATTTTTAAAAAATACAAAAAGATTTTACTGTGTATTCTTTGTACATGGTTTGCAGGAGACTGTGATATGTCATTTAAGTTGGTTGGTGTATCTTAAAGTTTTCAAAATAAAAAAAAAGAGGCAAGAAAATGACATAAATGAATACATATGTCGCTTACTGTTTTAGGCATATGAAATTTTTTCCTTTCATTTTCTTTCCTGCCATTATATACCATTAACTTGACCTGTTTCGTCCCAATCACCAAATGCTTGTAGTTCCTAACAGGGAGTGAAGCATGGCTAGCTTGTTAAAAGTGGTAGAGTTGAGTCTTGGTGATGTCCCTGGTGGGGCAGAGAGGAGCTGTGCCCCCGGGAGAGTGACTTCCCTGGGGTTAGACCGCGCGCTGTTCTCGGTCCTCTGGGGCGATTAGTGGGGGATCAGGCCTTCTTTTCTTAATTAGGTTTGTGTTAGGTTCTGTGGTCACTCACCTGTTATCCAAAGAGCTACCTCAGAAGTCGTTGGTTTCTCTCGAAAACTGACCCTTTTGGCTTGAGGGTCTCTCTGTTGTTGGCAATTAACTCTTGGATACTCTAGTGCAGCAGTACGGGGGGTGACGGTGTTTTGATAGGGCTTAGGAGGGTAGTCTGTTGGTGGCGGAGTTCCCTCAAGACCTCTGAAAACCTTATTTTCCTGCGTGGACAGGTTTGTGACCCCTTCTGGGCCTGAAGGGCCATATACTGCTCACTGAAGTCAATTAATGTGGTCTCTACCCTTGAAGCTTGTGCAATGCGGGAACAACCCCTAGAGGTGCCAGATACTCGGCCGGTGCCTGCTGTCTGCGCACAATAGAAGCTTGCAGCTTCCTTCTCTCAGTAGTTTCCAGTTCCTTGGAAGTTATGTGGATTTTGAGGATATTTTGAAACACAAGGAAAAAACACAAGTTCACTTGTCAACTAAGATATATTGCACTTTCAGTCACAGTTTTTTATGGTCACTCGTACAGTCAACTTAGGGCACTGTTACCACTACTTTACACTCACATTGTGATGTGCACTGGCACATAACCAATACTCTGTTTCATGTCATACATTAATTTTTAATTTTTTATAGTAATATGTGATTATTAATTTTTTTGTTTGTAACAAGTTGTTGGTGTTGTTGCTGTTGTTGGTGGTGGTGGTGGGTGGTGGTGGTGGTTGGTGGTGGTGGTGGTGTTGTTGGTGTTGGTGGTGGGGATGGTTGATGGTGGTGGTTGGTGGTG
>PNEQ01012045.1:0-16723 GCA_003012365.1 Medauroidea extradentata | reverse complement strand
CACAAACATATGACTAATAGTTTGAATCGAGAACTATGCTTAAAAACTTATAAATAGCGTATCTAGTAATATCAACTTATTCTGTATTTAAATACGTGTCCGCACTATAAATTTCCTACACATATGTCAAATAGTTTGTGAATAATCGAGAACTATGCTTTCAAACTGACAGAGGGCGTATTTAGTCATATTAACTTGTAAGCAAAAGTACGAACGTTATGTGTAATGTATGACTTTGTAATTGTACAGTATGTATCAATACATTTTTTTTTTCAAACACATGATTTTTTTTTTCCAAGTTCTGCTAGTATTCATTAAAAGTTTAAGTACAGTGAGACTGGTTGCCGCTGTGGACGAATACATTTAGCTGCGCTAAGGCGCCAGTGAATGTCTGGAGCTAACGGGGATGTACTATTTCAGAATGGACGACACTGACACGCCAGTTCGGTGACCGGCCGAGCTGATAAACAGGCCACCCGCCAGTCCATTGTAACTGTTTCGTGCGGAAAGGTATTTCACCCTCTCCCCACTGCTCGCTACTTTCATCAGCCTGCGGTCGAGCAATATCCCTCCTCTGTGATTACGAAAGTAGCAGGTTCTCGAAACTTACATAATTTTCAATACAAATTTATAAAACTACTTAGCATGTGTATGCCAAGTAGTTCACTAAGTTTTAAAACTTTTATTTAAAGGCGTAACTTTTATTTTAAAACTACTTGTCATAGGTATGCTTACGAATTTTTTATAGTTTAATTTATACTCGTAACCAATGACCATAAGCGAAAAATGTTAGACATATATATGTCAAGTAGTAAAGAAAAAAAATTTAAACCCATATTTTTAATTTAAAAACCAGTTGGCATAGGTATGTCTTAAGCACAACCAATGACTATAAACGAAAAAAAATTTGACATATCTATGACAAGTAGTTCAATTTTAACTTTAATTAAAACCCATATGTTTTATTTAAAAACTAGTTGGCATAAGTATGTATATACAGAATTTAAAAAAATATATTAATACTACGTATAAACTCTTGCTATTTCACGTCTGCACTCGTAGCGTAGTTGACTAGAGCGCACGATTGCTAACCCAAAGATGGATGGTTCGGGTCCCACACCCAGCAAAGGATTTTTTAGTTTACTTTGAACTTTAAAAAATCATAAGGTTCAATTGCCCATACACAGGCACTTGGAACTTGACCCTTAACTGCTGCGACACTAGCACACTCTACCTTCCAATGTCAGAAGTAAACAATGGAACAAACATGGCTGCGCCCAACACACGACAGCAGCGCCGCCTAGCAGACAACGGAGAAAACAATCATGGCGACTGAAGCGCCGCCTAGCAAACGATGGAGAAAACAAAGTGCGACACCAGTGCCACCTAGCAGTCAATGTTGGAATCATGACGTCACAGGCAGACGAAAATAAGTGACAGTCGAAAAAAATGTGACGTCACAAGCAGACGACGTAAACAAACATGGCGGCTGCGTAGCAGATGACGTAAAACAAGTGAGAGTCGAAAAAAACAAATTTGAAAATCAAATTCGGAAAATCCAAAAAACCAAATTCGGAAAATCCAAATTTGGAAAATCCAAAAACAAGATGGTGGATGTGACGTCGGCAAACATGGCGGACTGTGACGTAATCCAAGATGGCGGACAGTGACTTCACGGCGGCCATGTTGATTGCGTCATCACCTTGCCCACTTGCCCACAGCCAGGAGCCAGTGTGCCCGCAGCCCCATTTCCCTACTACTCAATATTTTTGGCGGAAATTCAAAAGTTGAAGTTATCTAACTATAGGACGTGTCTTTTTTAATATATAAGGGCCAAAGAGGGTATCTATTAATTTATATACGTTTATTTAATGTCTGTTTATAGTTACAGAAGCATTCGTCGTGCAGTTTTCAAAGACTAAATAATGTTTAGAGGTTGAATCGTACATTGTTTATGCATTTAAAAATAATTGATACAGCTTCCCAAACCTTAAATACACACAATGTATAAGCTGCGTCGTGAAAAAAAAAACGAAGAAAACAGTATCAGTCGTAAGTCGTGCTAGATGTATCAATATGCTAAAAATATACCAACTTAATTATTAAAGTAAATACAATTTATATAACGAACAAAATAAACATGACAGTTTATCGCAAGAATGAAACCACACATATGCCAGAGATGTGGTTGGTAGGCAACGTACATTGCAATTATGTTTACTGATTTAATGTTCCGATATTATCTATTTACTGAGAGTGAAAATATTTTGCTGATTAGTGACGATGTTCCCTTATTGTTCACGGACACTGGCGAACTGTCGGTGATATCAGTGAAATCAGTGAATAACGGAAGGCGGCCCTAGTGACAGGCCCCTGATCTAGACTACCAATTTTCTTCACAATTCGTGCAATGAAACAATGAGGCAGTGAAAAGAATTTGTTGATAAACATATTAAAAGTAAATATTTTCTAACAACTTCGTGGGCGTGGCGAATTGTGTTGTGTGTGTATAAAGTTGAATTTTTATTAATTATTTTCGTCTTCCAGCAAATACATCCTGATTTTGACAACAGCAAATATATGTAGCTGTTTTTATGTCGAAATTATACAATGTGGAAATACTAATGTAATTATGCGGCAATGATTTATGTAGTGCATGCTAGAAGTGACAGTTTACCGAATATTAAGTGCTCGTCCGCAAATAAGAGTGTTAAGGATGTAAATTGTGTTATTCAGGTTTTAAAAGCAGGTATATGTGAGAAAGACTTCGTGATAAACTGTAGAAGCATGTCGACTTGGAATACACAAGGAGCTGTCAGCTGAACCGTATTCTAAAAGGTAAGTTGTGTACTTTAGTGATTTTTAACGACTTTTCAGAGGTAAAAATTTTACTATGTGGTAATTTTTGTGTTGGCTAAAGCTGTTTAGTTTAGCCATTTCTAAAATGTCAATAGAATAAATAATGTGCTATGAAGAAATATTTCAATTAGGTCCTGTAATAGGTAATACATAAAAATTGCAAAAAGAAATTTTCTTATATTTGAGGAGTGGATTAAAACAACCCTCCAGTAGATAACATTAGTCTACTAAAAATTGAAGATCTCTGGAGCAAATAATTATAATCCATAAGACAGCCAATGTAAAAATAATTATATCTGTAAATTTTAAAAGAAATACTTATTTACAAAATACGTAGGTAGGCCTACTTTACTTTAAACTGCATAATAGATTATGAATTTATGTAACAATTTTGTCCAACTTTGACATACTTTGTTACAGCTAAGCTGATAACTACAGGAATCATGGTTATCATTATTTACTCTCAAGGTCTTCAATAAGTAAATTTAAGGATATTACAGAGACATAAACATTAAACAATCTATAACAAAAAAATTTAAGATCTATTTTTTCAAAACTTTTTTGACTTACCAATCCCCTTGAGAAGAGCTCAAGGTAGGGATCTTGTGATTAGCTCTCACAGAAGCATTCAGATGCGAGCAGTTTATAACAATAATAGAAAAACATTAAGTTAGCATAAGTTATGTGAAAGAATTTAAACAATTCAAATTAGTAGTACATGAGCATAGTAAAGTTGCAGGTCGCCTGTGTAGCCAGCAAACAAATAAGTATAGCAAAAACATACAAACAACAGTAAGAGAATACATCAACTTGTGTAAGGATTATTCTCGTACCTCAGGTTTCAATCTACCACACCTGAGTTTTTTTTAAGAACACCCAATTGCACAACTATGTCACAAGAATTTAGAGATATTACTTAATACAGAAGATTATTCACTCATTCTCCAGAAGCACTTAGCAGATAGGATATAAAGACTGAATTTATCAATAAATGCAGTAAATAATAATTATTTTCTTCCAATTGGACAACCGCCTGGTGGCAAGTTTCAACCACTTCCTCAAATACTTCTCAAACCCCTCCTAAACTTTTCAGACTCCTTCACTAACAACTCTAAAAATAAATTCCACTCTACCATTAGATGTTCTCGCCAGCCAGCCAGAGGGATGAAGGGTGAGTGGGGAACGCTGGGGCAGTTTCGAGACTATGAAGGTAATTGCAGACTGCCAAAGATAATAAGAGACAGGCTGGAACACAGTAAATGACAGAAGAACAGTAGAAAGACTGGTAACATGTACAGGATAGTGATTGTTGGAGAGAGTTGATGTGCACTAAGTGAATATCTTGAATAGGGTATCTATAAACGTAAAGGAAAGAACAGTTGAAAATTATAGCGGGTCTGGCTGAGAATGGAGTGGGAGCGACAGTCGATGCTGGTACGGACTCCAGGGAGTGAATTTGTTGCAAGGAGAGGTGGTATCGTTTAGGGGAGTGAGACAGTTTAGAAAGACTGTGGAAAGGATGGTGTAAAGGTGACGGCTATGCTTGCCACTGGGCGGTAGACCAGTTGCAAAAATTGTTACTATAATTATTATGTGATTATTTAAATAATATTCCAAGCTTAGGGCTAACTGGTTTTGTACACACTAAAAAACTGCTGTGGGAGTATTTCACCAACAATAGTTAGCTCTTTGTACTGTATTGTAAACATAATCTTTGGTAATCATATTTATTAATTTTTTTTAATATTCTGGAATATGGATCTTTTGGTGTACATCAGGATTTTCCCTCACATTAAGAAAGCTGTATTGTTCATGCAGATGACATGTAGACATCACATCACTTCTACATCACTAATAAATGATCTGTTAAACTATTCATTAAGAATATTTATAAGATGTTTATTAAAAATTTTTTCTTGAAGAAATTTCTTATAATTGGAACTATACTTCTCAACGATTTATTCATATGAAGAATCAATGTTTGTAGCTGGAAGGGGTTGATATGTTTACATGATTTCATCAGTTGAATTGTTATTTAATATATTCAAAACTAATCATGTATTTGAATGATCTATCTTTTCAGGAAAATAATTTCCAGAATATTTCAACCACCCTCACAAGATATGGGACCTACCATCTGGTTTACAACACATGAGAGAGTATTCTTACAGCACAGAGATACGAGAGTATGTTCACCAGAGTCTCATACTACAGCTGCAAAAACTGAACTACTGCTTATTCAAGATGACGTGTGATCAGTTTTCGTGGAGTTAAAACACAGTGTAGCAGATGTGCCGGTTTGGAAATGTGTTCGGTCTGATTTTGTGAAGTTGGGAAATACTGGGTTGTTTATTTTTTGTTAAAGTGTGTGTATCCAAAACCAAATCCAAGACCCCGCTGTGATGGTAGGTGCTGATTTCTGACCAATTTCAAATTTGCACAAGCATTGTCAAAAGCACTGTCAGCAAAATTTTATGTAGGCCTAATAATCCAGTATGTTAGAAGAGCGTTGTTGTCTGAAATGTTTATTACAAACTTGTTTTGGTAGATGCTGCAAAGTGAAAAACTTTAATTTGATTTTCAATAAATATTCTGTACTTATAATTGTGTTATAAGGAAAACTTTCATAGTTGTCAATGCATTTGTTTAAAATAAGTTTTCATTATTAATAAATCCGGCAACACTGTAGAAATAATTTGTACAATAGTTTGTACTAATATTTAGAGTAACTAAACTCTTACTGAGCTATAATCCTTCTGCAACATGTGATACAACATTCAATAAAAAAAACATACTCAACCATTTAAGCGCTTCTGTTTTATGTAACTTCTGTTAATGCAATGTAGTTTTTCAAGTTCTTGTGAAGAGAAAATGTTGAGATAGTAAGCAATAATTATTACTTTTTATTTGAAAACTGTGATATTACTGTTATAGGTGTATGCCCAATGATTTTGTTAAACATGTATGTGTGAAATATAAAATATGTTACAAAAAATTATCTTGCAAGTTACATATCTCAAAATGGTAATCTTCATGTGACCTAGCTGGAATGTGTAACTGGTATAGCCTCTACACATTGCATAGGTATACATAAACGTAAGTGGTTGGCGACAAAGTGAGCACTTCTGAAGACCATCGTGTCTAGAACAATATTTAGCAAACATTGTGACTTAAGAAGTAAACTTTTGTGTTCCTGTGTTACTATCAATACACTTTGGTTGTTATTTAGGGTGGTTATTTTATATTAAAAACTAGCAGGGAACTATAAAAAAAATTACCATAGTTTCAGTAGTGCTCATTTTATCCTGACCGACCTGTAGTTAGCAGTTGCAGTGTTCAGTGAGAATAACACAACACATCAGTTGGCTGTTGTTCCATCTCTGTGTCTTCCCATACTTCCAGTATTAATACAAATATTTAAGTGATACGATCCAGTACATAAAAACTGATTTTTATTTTATTGAGAAAATAATAATTTTTAATTTTATTGAAGAAACCATACAGTAAGTTGTAAAAATGATGTGTTACATTAACTTTTCTTTTAATTTCATAGACAAACTTAAACTTCAGTTAAGAGTTCTTCAAAGTAGTCAGTGTGATAATGAGTAATTAATACATGGCAGAGCTATCCCATTGTTTGTTACAAAATGTTGTTCTTGTAGTAGGCCCCTACTGAAGAAATTATTTTTTATCCTTGTGATGATATATTTACTTATACGTGTCCAAAACCCTCCATTAATATTATTTGCATATGTGAGACAATATATTGTGTTTGTATATTACGTTTTTAGACAACACATCTCCTGTACTCAGCAACTCTGACTGGCCGTATCAGCTGCTTTGAACAAATTCACATAACAACATGTCATTATTTATTCTCAGGTTTGTCAGAAGTTGTTGTGTGTTGAACATTACAACAGTTAAGAGGGCTCCGGTGATAGAAGATTCTACCGTTGAGTATATTTCATCAATGCCCAGGGAATGCCTGATTGTCACAAACTTCAGGGAGGCATCTACTTTAAACTGTATCATTGTAATATGTACTATTAGATAAAGTAGTAAAGCGTTCCACTGGAACCATGCATAAATCACTATGAACTGAATGAAACAGACTAACAAAATCATTGCTGCATGAACAGAATACAAGAATACAAGATTAAAAACAGAGAAACTTAACGTTTTGAATTTTGCCTTGGGTACATGAAAGTGTAGATGTATTCACTAAATTATTTAAATAGTAGAACACAACTCGTATACATTTGCAAGTAGGGTTAAAAATTAAGTTTTCCAGTGTTAAGAGGTATGTTGGGACAGGCAGTGACAAATTATGCCAACAAATAAACAACAGAAATATTGCAAGCACGTACTTGTTAGTGTTTTAAGGAACAGGATTGTTAGAACCATGAAGCTAATGATGACTGGGAATAACTTAGAATGCTAAGAATGTGTAGGAGAGTATACAATATACAGAAATTTAACAAACACCCATCCAATTGAGAAGGAACTGCATGTAAATTATTTTTTTTAAGTTGTAAACAAATTTAGTGATCTATATAATGCTTCTCACAAGTTTGGTCAGGCAATTGTTCCTTCATACACACTCAGGGTGCATTTATCTATTTTGGTAAGTGAGATTCTTTGTGGCCTTAAACCACCTAAATTTAAAATTATTTTGTCTGAAACAAGTCAGTATTATCTAAAGTAAAAAATTAGGGCTGATTATTTCAGGGTTAGAGTTGTGCACAAGTGTGGAATAAGGTACAAACGTAATATGCATTATTGTTTTATGCAGCTTCATTTAAATTCTTAAATACGTCATAAACAATAAATTACCTGTAGTACTTCCTGCTGACGTTCCTTTTAAATTAGAGTGAAGTAATATTTTTAATATTTTTGTGATTGTGTACCTGGTTTCGTAGGCAGTTTTATGCTTATATTTTCCTTCCGCCCCCTTCATTCCTACGCTACCTCTACTCCATACTCACCTCATGTCACCTCTCACCAGCACTGACCAAAATCACTCACTTGTTCACTTATGCTGGTGGAGGAGAGAATTTTACCTTTAGAGGAGTTTGTGAAATATAAGAAGGGTGAAAATTTTAGTAGGGGTTTAGTGGGTTTTTAAGGAAGTAGTTTACAGAACTCAAATTACAAGTTAAATTACCTTATTATGTGTGTACAATTACAACACACTCAGCCACTGAAAATATTTTCTGCAGTGTGTTCAGTATCAGTTAAATTTATAAAAAAAAAAAAGTTGTTCAGCAGGTAAGCTAGGTTGAACTGCAAAAATTACATTTATAATTGTCCAGTAACTGGGGGAAATTAATATACAGTAGTAAGAATGTATAATATATACTCATAGCATTTGTGTTTTTACAAGCTATGTTAACTAGCACTTAACAAACATGTACAAGAAGACATCTCGTTCTGTACAAGTGGAGGAAGTAGAAGCATAAATGTTTACTGTAGTTTCCTATAATTCTACTAAACTGCCCTTCAATACAGCACACAGCATTTTATAAGATTTTCATATAACTTAAGTTAAACTACCAAAAATGAAGAGGGCTGAAAAGATTGGTATGTAGACTAGTACAATATGTGTGTTTCTGCAAATGACTATGTAATGTGCAAGGTTGTTGAAAAGAATAGGGGTTTGTAGGACACAAATAAATTGGAATGGTTTATAATAGGAAATAAAATAAACACAAATAAAGCAATGATTGTGCTATTCACTAAGAAAAGGGAGGTGGTAAAAAAGAGGTACATTTTTAGGGATAAGATTGGGAAGTTTGATTTAATATAAATATTTAGGAGTTGTTCAGGATTATTTGCTTTGGGGTGAGCAAGTGAAGAGAGTAACTAAACCTTAGTAAAGGGAGAAGAGACCTGGCACTGCTGGGGAGGGTTTTGAGGGGCGCAGACAGGAAAGTAATGAGAAGGGGTGCATGATGGTGAGACCCATTTTGCAATATGCAGCAGCTGCTGGGACTTGTACATAGAAGAGGAACTTATAATATATTATGTACTGTAATTACAAATCCTATAGGAATATGCTTTCTGTGAGATGTAACTTAAAAAAAATAGATACATAAAAGGGCAGCTAGATGGGTTATAAATAAGTGGAGAAGAGTTGGAGGATAAAAGGGAGAGGGAGAATAAACACCCTCAGAAATGGTAAGAGCTTTTTTGGGGGGAGGGGGTGGTGTAGGAGCACAGTGCAAGAGAGATGAGGAAGTTGGAGCGGCTATAAGGATGTTCAAGGTGGTGAGAGGTATGGGAGCATGGGCACAGCTGGAAAGCTAGGTAACAAGGTACAAGGTGAGATCTTCAAGGGAAAAGGAGACCACGAGAGGAAAATACAGAGGGTTAGAATGAGAACTGAAGGAAAAAAAAAACACCACGATAGCAAGAATAGGCTAGTACAGAAGTGTTATGGGTTGGTGGATGGATTGAAAAGGGGATTGGGCAGCGGGTTTCCTTGTCACCAGACTGCTGACCAATTTTAAAGTAAAATTTTAATTGAAGATTTCCAACAATCACATTTTTTTGCATCGCTACCATTTGTTGCATTATGTTTTCTGGATTTACAGTCGTTACTTTGCAGCAGTTAGATTATATTGAAATGGGTAATTTTGTGATGTATGCCCACAGCCCTGTAATCAATTACATATATAAATATTTTTTGGCCAATTTAATGTAAACAATCCAGCTAACTGTTAAGTTAAAAGTTGTGCAATTTTAACTACAGGATTTGGTAGACAATTTATTTTTCTTAATTGTCTTGTGCTCTCATAAATACTAAGCCTAGACAGTACAGCACACACATTCAATCTCCAGAAATTAATTTTTCGGAATAAGTTTTCTTGAAAAGAAGGCTAACACAAAAATGTTTGCAATTCAGTAGGCCTTGGTAAAACGAGATACAACAGTCGTCATTGTACAGGTTAATTTTCAATATATTTTCATGGGCTACAACAAACCATATTGTGTGTTGACCTAAATATGTTTACGATTTCTTATTCTATATCACATGAATAAACCATTTGACACGAACGTAAAATTAAATATGTATGACCACATTGACGTAAGGCCTAGGCAAGTTTATGATTTTCATGCATGACTTATCACTCCTAGGCAAAAATACATAAGCATTACTTTACAACTTGGTTTGCTTGTATTAAATAGCTATAAGAAAATATGAAATTGGTAGTTTCCAGAATGTAAAATGTGGTAGACCTATTAATAAAAATATATAACGAACATTCCTTTAACATAAGCTGATTGTACAAGCATAACACAGAAGCGGGAATTTATTCGAGAAACTGTTTAATTTAGAGATGCTGAAAATAAGCCATTTGCTGTCCACATTTTAGTGAGAGTATTTTCGCAAAAAACATACACAATATAGGCTTGTGCCTTTATTCTCGTTTGTGAAATACTCTAACCTCTAACCTTCCACCATATTTACTGTTTACTTATGCATATTTTTGTGCGAGATTAGGTCAGTAGCTTTGCTAAAAATCACCTCCTACCCAGACCTTCAGCTGAGGTTAGTAGCCTTCACATTTAGGTCAACAAATTCTTTACAGAATAGCTCTCAGAGATATGAAGGTCAGCACTGCGAATGCAGACCTAAACTCAGCCATCATGGTGACCTTAAAAAGTTACAGAATAGACCCCCAGTTTGATAGGTGTAATATAATTTTAAAACATAGGTACTTAATGGTTTTTTATAATATGTACATGTGGACAATTCAAATCTTGGTTAGATAAGTGAATGCATATGTCGACGAAAAATGTATTCCTATGATTTTATATTGTTTTCTTGATGGTGAATATTAGTGCATTCATATCTGTTCACAAGATTTGTATAGCCCACCAAAGAAATACTAGTCGAAGTAGTTTTTAGATTAATTTCTAGAATGCGCCATAGTTTTAGCAAATTGTCGCACCGATAGATGGCAGGACCATCGTGAACTTTGGCAGATTGGTAAATTCCGGCTTCGCGTCTCTAATGTATTATCTTAGCCATATGGCAGACATCTTGTTTTAAGCCCTAAAGGTGGATTCACGCGGTCGCCGACAACACCGAACAGACAGAGCGGATTTTTGACCTAGCGATTCACACTGTCGCAGAAAGCTGTAAATTTTCTGCATACCCATAATGCATAACTTTATTTACAATACTGTCTGTGGAGCAGGAGAAATAAAGTAAATATTTTTATGACAAAACGAAAAATGATATGTGTATGAATACTTTTCTTAACAGCTGGAAGTGTAAAATGTGAATTGATTCGTGTTAAAAGTGTAATTGTGCTATGAAATTATCAGTGGAATTATGTATGGTGAATCAATTTCATTATCAAGAAACTGTCATTTCAAATAAATACGATCACTATCCTGGTCACATCCAAATAATCATGAAAACTTATTCGATTTACATATTAAATAGGACGTCACGACTGTAGGCAGTAACTGTCAAACTTTGACAATGTGGGCTTCACTGTGTTCTTTCTGACTCAACCCTAGCAGATGCGAAGTATGTAAATATTGGTAATAAACATCGCACGAGATCAGCAACCATTTATATTATCATTGATTACATTATTCAGTATAAAATACCTAAAAAATATGTTACAAAATAAAAATTAGGCCTACTCCCAATTCACTGAGGATATCTAAATGACAAAATTCATCAACACCAGTTTCTTTGTCACAATTTCAAATTTATAAATATGTTCAACGTTTTGATTTGGGAGCCTATTAAAATACTTAGTTCCTAATTAAATAAAAATATTCTGCATTAAAACTTAGTAGTATCTTTTAGTATATACTTAAAGGCCTGCATAAGTTCCTAACTAAATAAAAATAATCTGCATTAAAACTCAGTAGTATCTTTTAGTATATACTTAAAGGCCTGTATCTATGTCGTACATGTGTACCGAGGCATTATTTTGTACACAATAGGCCTACAAATCACACCAATATCTAGAGAGTAGGTTAGCACAATAGGGTTATTGAGACAGACTGTCTAATAATAAGTTTTACTCTTTCAATTGTGCTAACACACAGTTTTGAGCTGACTCCTCCCCATCCACACAGCACCAATCCAGGGGCGTCATTTGGGGCTACAGGGGGGGGGGCAAAGGCCCCCCCTGGATTCGGAAATTTTGTGTATAAATGTATTTTTTGTATTTTTAAATGTAAATAATGCTAACTTAAGGACATAAAACTGAAGTTTTATTATTAAAGTATCTAATTTATACATGCTTAATTAATAAAAAAGATGCAACAAGGTCACTGTCGTCAGAAAACAAAATCTTGTCCTTCCCCCCCCCTGGAAAAACCTGAAATGATGCCCCTGCACCAATCCTCCAGTCCCTTCCTAATCCTTTCAAACACCCTCACAGTCACGTACTCCTCCCGCAGATCGCTTCACTCCCTCAGAACATTGCACTTCCTCACCAGGGGCGTAATTTCAGGTTTTTCCAGGTGGGGGGGGGGCAAGATTTTGTTTTCTGACGACAGTGACCTTGTTGCATCTTTTTTATTAATTAAGCATGTATAAATTAGATACTTTAATAATAAAACTTCAGTTTTATGTCCTTAAGTTAGCATTATTTACATTTAAAAATACAAAAAATACATTTATAAATAAATTTCCAAATTCAGGGGGGGCATTTGCCCCCCCCCCTTCCCTGTAGCCCCAAATTATGCCCCTGTTCCTCACTGTTCTCACCAGCATTGACTGTCTGCCACTCTCCTGTTCTCATCCATACCCTCTAAATATTTTTCACTGTTATTTCCCTTGTACAGAAAAGTTACCCTGCTTAGCTTGCAGGCCAAACCACCCCATATCCCCTCACCATTCATTGCCTTATACAACCTAACCAGTTCTTCCATCCTCCTGTCCCTCAACAGTTTCCATCCCAATTCCTCCATTATCATCCTAGGCCTAAAGTCCCTTTCCTCCTCATCAGCCTGACCGTACTGTAATACATTTTAACACATTATTTATATTGCAGACACATAGCGTGTCCAAACATTCAGATGTTTTGTGGGTTTACATAAGTTGCTTTGTCACTCCCTGAAGACTCAACACGACTACTGTGTTGGGCGCGGTCTACCACAGTTTTCATCACTATTTTTATATATTTTATTTGTACTACATTTTTTTTCTTATTTGAGACAAAAATGTGACTAAATTTGGCTCTTATGAAATTTTTATCTCTCAGAGTTTTTGCGTAATGGCTTGTTAGTCATATTTTGCATGTTTCCATTTTAACGACTACACTAAAACCAACTGATATACCAAACTCAAAAAAAATCATAGTGGATAAATACATTGCAAGCTACAATGACATGATAATAAAATTAAAGAATAAAAATTATTTGAATTAAAAAAAAATGCTGAAACTTAAAATAAAAATTTTAAAAATTCAATAAGTTTTTTCAAGTACAAATAATTTTTATTTTTTAATTTTATGAGATTGTCATTGTAGTCTGCAATGTCTTTATCCACTGTGATTTTTTTAGTTTGGTATATCAGTTGGTTTTAGTGTAGTCGTTAAAACGGAAACATGCAAAATATGACATTTAACAAGCCATTACGCGAAAACTATGAGAGATAAAAAGATTTCATAAGAGCCAAATTTAATCTCATTTTATGTCTAAAATAAGAAAAAAAATATCTAGTACAAATAAAAAATTTTAAAAATGGTGATGAAAATTGCGGTAGACCGCGCCCTTAAATAGGTTGATCAATGAAATTTACGGCATAAAGACTTGAGGAAAATGGGAGTAGTCGCAGCCCAGTAGGATTATCTTTTTAAATTAACTATGCCTTGATCCCACTACTAATACAAAACCTTATAAACACGCACTATGGGTTGTAAAATATTATTCTGCCATAATAATGCATCAGTTTAAGGATTTTAATAATTATTTTGCAAATGTTACAGTTTCCAGAAGTTACTGATTAAAAATTTTATATTTTGGTCTGTGAACTTGAAACTGGTTTTTAAATAACCCAACAGTAATATAATAGGCCAATATAAAATTCTCGTGTCACAGTGTTTGTTTCCATACTCCTCCGAAACGGCTTAACCGATTTCAATGAAATTTTGTATATACATCTGGTAGGTCTGCGAATAGGTTTTTATCTATCTTTATACTCCAAAGAGCTATTGTTAAGTAAACATTTTTAATTTAATAATTTTATAACCCGGTTGATAACAATGTAAGTGATAATTGATCAGTTATCCCCACGAGCTGATACCAGTCTATCCCCACCAGGTGTCGCTGCTATGTTATTATTATTCATTAATTTCATTATTATTATACCTCTTACACTTTGACGCCAACCACCCTAGCCCATTTGTCCCTACAGCGCCACCATCACCGTCAACAGTGCCCCCGCGCACCCTACGTCAGCTGTGCATCCGATGACGTGTGCATGGATCATCAGCCAGGTAGGAACGGGAACACGACATCCGCATATCGGATCACGCCCACCCACGTGGCAAAATTTACCAAGAGGTAACTCATTAACGACACGACAAATGAACAAACTTATTAGCACAAAAATTACAAGACATTCGTAGTATCACCGGCCATTGGTCGTTTAGTCGAACTCTCTCTCCTCACGGAGAAATCAGCCACGTAAGTGACACGTAGGTTTTAGTCTGTAACTTGTCAGTTTAGCACACTAGCATAATGATAAACATTCCAAACATTTCAGTTTTAATGACCCAACAGGGAATTGAAGTGGGGACGGTCAACGGGAAGGGACTTAAGAGATCTCCCATAGTAACGTGGTTATTTTCAGCATACTCGCACCAAAAGACGTATAAGACAGTACTTTAATTTTTGTTGTCAGGTTTTTATGTTTCGAAAAGAGTTTGTGAAAAGGTTTTCTAGTGTGTGTTCTGTCGGCACATCAAAAACAATTAAGTACCGACAAACGCAAGTGCTAGGTAATTGTTCCATTAATATCTTTACTACCAACTTTATCATCCACGAGTGTCTAAAATGGTCATCTATTCCCTGTGTTTCATCATAGTAAATTTTTATTAATTATTTCCATCAGTGTTGTGTATGTACTTTCATCTAAAACAATCTCAAGCTATTTTTAACTTTTTATTTGGCGAGTGGCGCGCACGAGGGAGATCGCCACGTGCTCGCCATCTTGCAATTCAGTCTCGGTGTTGAGCTCGGTCGGGGCGCATGCGTGTCGCGTGCTCTGAGGTCTTCAGGATTGTCTTACTGATTTTTAGCTGCAATAGACTCATTTAATACCGGAACCGTTTGGTATTCCCCTCAGAGCCGTGCAGCCCTAGATCCCAACGTAAATTTAACACGTAATGTAATATTTTCCACTTTAATAAGTTGTGTGAAGTGAATAAGATAAAGTTAACCTAGTCAATTGTATCCTGTGTGTGTCCGCCAGGGAACCTCAATGTGTACGGGGCAATCTGCGGCGCACCTGTGCAACTTAAATCGTGTTACGTAAGTAAATAAGAAATTGAACCTGGGTCTCGACCACATTCTTGTGAAAGTGTTTACCTCACTAGGCCTTTATGAGGGATCTGTGTTGAGCGTCTAACCTGACTCTGACAAGGTTAGGATTCCATGCACACACACACCAAGTGAATACCCTGTGTCTTGACATGTACGCCTACGTTACTGTGCCCCTACGGCTGACGGCCGAACGACCCCCTTTCATGCTCTCCGCCCGGTAAATCCCGGGGAAGCTGGCGCCCATGGCAACACCACTCACCAATAGCACACGGCAACGCGTCAACTTATATACCACATCCTTACACACTTACAATAAGTTAATTATGTGACAAAACAACTTTGTCGGGGCAGCTAGTAGCATAGTAATTTTTCATGTACGTTGTCTGCACGCCACACTCTCACATTGTATTGACATTGTCAGAACCCTGCTATAGTCTGTCTCACGAAAGAATTCCATTTTTTTGACAGTTTTGAAGGCTATCGTGTGTACCAATTTCTGCAGGAAATAACTTTTAATTTTGATAAATTGCACAGTTTGAGACACAGCTAAGTGTGTTTGTGCAAAAGTTACTTGTGGCAGAGGAAAACACTGCTTATTTAATGAAAATAACTAAAATAATAAATGCAAACACAAATGTCAAAAAGTGGAATTCTTATATGAGACAAACTATTACGTGCAGAACTGGTGCAGACAATCCTACAAAGAAACGTACTCTGCATGTCACTAGCATGTTGCTGGAGAGCACATGAGCATGTTGTTGGTTGGACATTTCTGGCATGTACTGTCAATATGCTGCAAGATCTCAACTGGAAGGATACATCTTCAACGTTGCTGGTGTAACATTTCTTGCACGTACATATATGCTGATGATTCTGTCACCAACTTAACACATTGTAAGAGTGCAGTAGTTTCATTTTGGTCACAACCTATGCTGTCTAGGAAAATATCTATAAATACAATGGCTAAACTGAATTGGACACTTAAATAGAAGGCATGGTACATAAACATGTAAATGTCAATTGAAATAACATAAATTTTATGTCAATATGTGTGAATTTCTAGAAAATAATATCTCAACTTTGTGAGCTATGTGCGCTAGTGTTATTTGTTTCTGGTGAACTATTTATAATTTAGTAATTGTATAACCTTAAGGTTGTTCAAGTGGGGAAAAAACATAATTTTATATTTGTATGAAATAGTGTTAGTTTTGTACACATTACTTGAGAGTACATATACCTCTAACGGAAAAAAATTAGCTCATCTAGTTTTCCCGTAATGGCACTTCAAAGTCAAAATTTGCGTATTTTTACTTCATACAAAACTTGAAAACCAGTTAACATA
>PNEQ01012044.1:0-16719 GCA_003012365.1 Medauroidea extradentata | reverse complement strand
GCGTCGCTGACAATCAATCACTGCAGTCGCTCGAGGACCTCAGGCAGCTGTTTTCGCGTATACTCGCGGAAATCGCCCTTGCCGGTCGCTCGCGGCGATTTCGCTGCGTTGCCAAACCACACGTAGCCGTCGCTGCCTCGCCACAGCGTTGCCGGATCTCCGCTGGTGTGGATGGGCGATTGTTGCCCATCGTCTTCTGCTGTTTTAGAATCGATGAATCACAACCCTGCTTTGCGCTATAAGATTGATAAATATTGGGGAGGAACGGGTGCCCACAAGATTGGGGGGGGGGGGGGTTAACGACACAGACTACCTCATAAAATTTCAGGGCGGAGGGGTGTTTAAAAACGAAATAAAAAAAAATTGGAAGTTAGTATTATACTATGATGCATCAGCTCAGCTGAACGATTTATACTGATATTTTATTTCCGTACTTACAGCTTCTATGGTAAAAATACTCACTTGAGGTCAGCAAAAATAAAGGGTTGCTGCATAAGTTTTCGGTTGGGAGTGGGGTTGAGTCATACTCATAGGGTTTTGGGGGAGGGGATTAGTACCCCTGGGGGAGGGGCAGGTTTAAAGAGTGGAACAAATACTGAAAGGAGGGGGAAGAGAGTACGGAAAAAAAGGGGTTGTGGTGGCCAGATTATGTCAGTATGCACCTCAACAATCATTTTGTAGTGGCTACAATATTTTTGTATAGTCGCTGCAAAACTTCGCTGAGTGCAGCAAAAATATTTTGTGGTCACCACTAATACTAATAGTTAGAGACACTGGTAAATCTCGGGAATAGTTGACTATTTGCTAGGCTCCAACATGCTATATATAACACTGAATGTTTCGTATCTATATTGGCTATGGTTTATTTGAAGAATCATTGTTTCTCTCTTCAACAAACCAAGTTAGAACTGCACAACTTGAACACACAGTGTGTGTGATTTGTCCCAAAACTGTTCACACGTGTCACGGTTAATATACTACAGTTTATTGGAGACTATCTGAAACATTTTCGCGATTTTCTAGTGTCTCTACTGATAGTATTAATATTTCATCAGACATTAGGGAAGGTGTTTCCGGTACTATAATGGGTTAGCGAATATTGCCGTATGAACTCCGAAGGGAAAAATTGCCGTGCACATTTAAGATTAACATAAATTTATCTTAAAATTACAGAAATTGTTTGGTTTTTTTACCTTAGTTTTGTCTGAAAAATCAAAGTGAAAAAAAAAACTTGTCAGAAACTTATTAGTATTAAAGACGGCAACAAGCCTCTTGTGTTATACGTAACATACTATGTGAAGAATACTTGTGTACAAAGAGTATGAAACGTAGAGATATTTCAGCTAACGTCAGCTACACATGTTGGAATAATTGGCTGGTGACTTCCCATAATGCACGCCTACCTTCCCTTCAGATGGACTCCTTCCTAGAGGGTCTGGTCTGGAGCTAATAGCCAATTAGGACTTGTTCGAGGTGACAAGTCATTACAAAGTTACTCCCTGCCAGAAATTCGGGAGCAGCGGAAAAAAAATTTAAAAAAAACTCTAAAAAGTCGGAATTCGTGATAAGGAAGAGGAGGTGGATGACAGCTCGCGTGTGGCTGATGTTGTATTTAGGTCTATTTACATACTGCAGTTGTTACTGTTTCCTATAAAATATCGTCTTTCCATTTAATTCAATCTGTCATATATTTTACACCTCGGGACAGACGTGGATCCTTAATATAATTAAGTTTTTATTCTAATGTACCACTAAAATAACCTACATGTTAAAATCAAACGATTAATAACTTAGTGTACGTAGATATGTAAAATCACACCAATTCTCTCGTTTATTCTGTCTTTAAAATATATAAATAGTAATTTTCAAACCGAGAGAAAATATGTATTCAGGCTACGCGTTGCAAGATGAACTTTAAGAAGAGATACTCGCATTATTTATATGCAACCAGGTGTGTGTTGTTCATTTTGTTATATGTTACACTAAATCACATTTCCATACTTGAAATACGTTAGTACTCCGTGTAATCAGGCGTTTTGCACGTTCGGCCAAACCAGCCTTTATATTAGGCCCGATTACCTTCGCGTTTACTTTACGAACAAACTAACAATAACTAGACATGACGGAAAATCGCGAAAATGTTTTGTGCCAACATACTCTTGAAAGCTCTGTAGTTTCTTGCAGGATGTTTGATTGGGTGATACATTTGACATAACGTAGCTGTCTGCATACCAATAACTAGAGCCGCGATTTTATGGCGAAAAGATTTTTGCAACATTTGGTTTCGATGCGTCATGTGCACACCTGCAGCTCTGCAACATCGTCTGTGGTTGGATGATCTTGCTCTCACTGGCCTTGGCAAATTATAGACGTACAGACTCACAATAATCTTATTTTGATTGGTGAAGTCAAATGAGAAACGTGTCTGAACAAAGACACGCTGCCAATAACCTTGAAACAGAGCTACCGATGTGCACGTGAGTCACTAAAACAAAGTGGGCCAAAAATCTTTCCGCGACAAAATCGTGGCCCTACCAATAACTGTCTTCGAATAATACTACAATTACGAAATTCTTATTGGCTCAGTCAAATAGGGTAACAGCTGCATGTATAAGAGAAAGCAAGTTCTCTTTTGGGAAGCCGAACATACGTTGAAAACCAGCAGATAGGCAAGTTTTTCCGCGTTATATCATCATTAGAGTCTATCTACAATGCCTTGAGACATGCAAAATCCGCGTTATTTTCTGACAGCTGACTAGACTCCAAGTGACTATAGGCTGGTTCGACGTCTCCCGCTGGCCGATATCGTCGTGACTTACCGCGGAGAATGATTACAAGGTAGAGGGGCCAATCTCTGTAAAGACGTAGTACACGTAAATGACAACACATAAAAGTTCGTGGCCAATTGAATCTCATATTATGCTCTGTTTGGTATAGGAAAGTGCAGTTTAGTCTGCTACCAAGTTATAACGCGAATTTTGCATGTCTCTAACAATGCCGCGAAATAATTACGGACCCGAAAAAGTTCGTGTTCTCTACAGGGCACACACGCTAGAATTCGTACAATTGTAGGCTAGTGTCACATTCGCAACTGGGCCTTTACTTATTGGTAGGAGCAGGATGTTTTCACGGGAAGATTTATGCCCCTCTTTGTTTCAGTGCCTCAAGTGCAGCTTTGCTTCGTGGCCAGTGATTGGATGTTTCAAGTCCCAGCGTCTATGGGTTCTGTCCACAAATCACAAGGGTGTGGTGTCTCAGTTAACCTTGTTCTGATTGGTACAGTCCAATAAGTGAAGTCTTTGCACAAAGATGTGCTGCCAATAGCAATGAAGGAGAGCTGAAGACGTTTACGTATAAGGCTTTGAAACAAACTGGTGCAAAATTCTTTCCGCGAAAACTTACGGATCCTACTTACTTGTAGAGACCCAACCAGTGGCGTGTCGTGATCGTGTTCCTAGGCATGCGGTGTTAAGCAGTGACTACACACAACACTAAGTTGTCTGTGAGACAATTATACTTGTTGTAGCAGGTACATTTTTCATCCTGTAGTGTACAAGAGGCAAGGAACGTGATCTCCAATAGTATACCTCGGTCTACACAACACATGTTTATTGTCATATTTTATAGAATTTCGTCAAACTTGGTAAACATATTTTACTTTAAAACTGACTATACATTTAAGCATTTCATTATTCCTGTTTTCATATATCGTAATGGTGGCCATTTTTGTATTTTAGCAAAGTACAACATATTTGAGGATATATATTTCCTAATTTCAGTAGCCTTGGTGCACACCTAGTACTAATTTAGTTCTCTTGATGTATGTTTTTTTTATTCATACTGTTTTCGCATTTTCATTGAGTCCATGTGCTCAAAGCGTATAGTCGGAGCTAGGGACTGGAAAATTTCGCGAATTTATTTTAGAACAAGTTTGATTTCAAACTCTTGTACGTTTTGTTGACGTTTGAGACTTGATCACATCCCCTCGAGGAACTTTGATCCAATCAAAACTTGAGGGAAAAAAGTCTGGGTTGCCAGTTACTGGGTGAAACTTACTACTCCGTGGAGCAGAAGTCAGTAAACAAATTGTCGGAGTTTGAGTAATACACAGGACAATGGATTCTAACGTGCAGGGCAATGAAATCTTGAAGTTGGCATGTCTCTACACCACATCCCTCAACCTCTCCCACTAGTTCCACCACGTCCACAAGTGAAACGACATCGCAGGGGCAGGACCCTGCAAAGCGCGTCACATTTCACTCTTCGCCGCAGGGTAAAAAGTCGCCGCTCGCTGAACGCGCAGTTATTGCCAATTCTCATTTTGGCGAGTTGCGTGTCGTAATCGATACTTTAAATACCTTCCGCGGGGAACCCGAAAATTGCGATCTAGCGCAATAAAGCGTAATGGGGACGTAATTGGTTATGCTTTCTGCCGGGAACCCCTCACCCTACCTATCTCCCCAAAAGCGACCAGTCCTTCGACCCCCCCCCCCTCAACCCGTGGCTAGGGTGGCGTAACGCTATTTCAGCGGCGCGTAATGAGTTGTGCTAATTACCGCGGGCGCATGCGGCGACCAGAAAACTCGCTGTGCGGTCGGGTCTCGCATCAAGTAATGCCCCAGAGTCACGTCGATCAACACCTAAACATAGGTTTTTTAATTTAACTGGTAAGTGTCGACTATTCCCGCCCTCCTTTTCGTGTATTTCAGCCAGTTAGATGGCAGCTTAAATTCTGAAAAGACTAATGGTCAGTTTCACCAACTCGTCATAGACTGTTCTTAAATTTAAGCACGGCTAGAGACAGTAGGGAATCGCGAAATTATTTACCGTCAATATAGCAGCCAATAAATTGTACTATCTTTATCCCACTATTGTTAGACGATGCAGTTCGTGACACGTGTGAACAGTTTTGGGACAAATCACGTCCGTTATGTTGTAATGCTGTACAGTTCTAACTGGGCATTTTGAATAGAGAATAAACGTTAGGCAACATCCATACTAAACCACAGACAACTTTTCTTGCGATTTTCCTGTGCCTCTAAGCATGACTTAAAACAGCTCCCCAAGTTATGAGTGTTCCACAAATTTGTTAGGTCCCACTTACCTAAGTGTCACTTAAATTTTGAAGTAGGAAATTCGTTGCAAGTTGTTACTTTAAATTTGTTTTCAATTATTCAGGACAGTGCGAGGCTAAACAAAAATGCCTTGTTTACCAGTTTGTGAATTGATATTCACTGTCACGCAAAGTCAAACGATTTTCACTCAGACTTGGCGGAGATAGATTGATGAATTAATAAATAAATTAAAAACCTACAAAAGAGTATGTATGAATTTTAAAAAGATTTGGATAAATTATGGAAAGTTACGCATATTGTTTACCTCACTCTCTCTCTCACATTTATATCCCACGCCTATTAAGAAAGTGCACATAGGACTTCGCTGATGCAGTGTAAACAATTAAATATGTATCACTATATATGAAGGTTTATCGCAGGAAAACTTGACTGTTTGCTGGGTTTCAACGCATGTTCAGCTCACCAGAAGATTTCTGGCTTTAGCTTGTACGTACAACTGTTGGCCTATTTGACTAAGCCAATAAAAATACCGATGTTGAAATAATTGTTATCCGTTGTTGGTCGGAAAACAGCCAAGTTGTGGCAAGAAACTACAGCGTTTTCAAGGGTGTGTTGGCACAAAACATTTTCGCTATATACAATTATCTAATCTATTACACTTCAGACTCATTCAGTTCTTTTAATAGGTATGTGGCAGTAAATAATTCATCGGTAGTTTTCGTGCAAAGATATTTGTACCATCTTGTTACAAAAGTTTTTATGAGGTTTTTAACTCCCAGCGTCTTGAGATTCTACCCGCTGATCACATATCTGTGGTGTCGCAGTTTGTTCTGATTGGCACAGTCAAATAAGCAACGCCTCCACAGAGCGACACGCTGCCAATAACCATGAAGCACAGCTGCAGACGTTGAAACAAATCGGTGCAAAAATCTTTTTGGGAAAACAATCAGCCCTTAGTTATAACTGCACATTCAAAAACACCTAAACATACAAACAGAAGAACATTAATTCCAATATTTGTTTGTTTAGTGTCCTACATCAACAAAAACAGTTGTTTTTTATTTAATGATACGTAAATTTATTACAATGAAGTGAAAAATTTTCATATTTGTCTTTTAATATATTTTCCTACGGAACATTCAAGAAAAGAGTATAATGATCCAAAGCACAAACCAATTATCAAATAAGTAATAAAAATCTGCTTTCTGCTGTCGTTGATTAGTAGTGATTTCATAGGTCATTTTTAGTTGAAACCTTCATTTCCATTTACATGTTATCGTTTACCTAACACAGAATAATATCCGTTATTAAATATTAACAACTGCGAAACTATGAGCTACAGTTGTAATTAGAGAAAGATAAATTATGGCCCAGACAACGGATGCGTTTGTCAGGGGAGGACTTTAGTATATTATTTTGAAAAGTTTGTCTGCAAACTTACCGAGTGATATGGATGTGGAATTAGATGAACTTTATAGTTGTGAATTCCTTGTTTTCATCAAGCTTGGGTAACATATTATTTGCTAGATAACAACCATTATATTACAATGAGCAAAAACAAACTCCTGAAGCCACTCTAAAAGAGAGTGCATAGTTAATTAATTAATGGATGAAGTGCTAAAGAGCAGCAAAAATTATTTTATGCTCTAGCAGGAGCGTGAAACTAAAGAAGCAATTTTCATAATTATAAAAAATCACGAGCGCTTGCAAAAGAGTGAAAATTAATACATGAATTAAAATTTAATCAGAAAGCTAGCGCTGTGGTGTACCTTCACATCGTTTATCAAAATGAAAACAGATACATGTTAATTTTATCCGTTTATTACGACGTACCGATTTGTATGGGAATGACCATGCAGCAAAGATAAATCTTATACGCTGTAAAAAGCACATTCGGTGCCTCGACACAATATTGTTGTTGTAGCGAGGAAATTTTTCGTTTATATAAGAAATCCGGTAATGTAGCTTAACCGCAAAGAAAAGTTTTTGTTTGAAGTTAGTAACGAAAATAATTATTTTGCCGTCATTAAAATAGGTTTAAGGTAGTAATCAGTGGTAAAGTTAGATATCAATTTTAAAAGAAGCTATATGTTAAATTTTTTACGAAGAAGATAAAATTGTTCGCAAATACAACATTCTCAAGAAAAAATTTCGTAACACAAAATATATTTATTTAAAGAATTTCTTCCCTGTAATGTCAGATTTATTTTCTACGTGACAAAAATCTTGAAATATTTATTTTTTGTTTGCTGAAAAGAAACCATTAACTGTACACATTTGTGTATTTCTCTCCAATTTCAGATATCAACATTGGGTGACATAGGAACATATTATCCATGAGAAGAAGAGATATGTTGAACAATATTAAAACAGTAACTTATTTCATTGAATGAATCTTACCGGCGTCGAAAATAACTTAGAAATATATTATATGTTGTGTTGCTTCATTTTACTGATTTATACGATAGTACAGTAACGTAAACCAGGGTAATTTTGACTATAAGATTAAATTTGTCCCTCACAAGATGTTGCCGTTTTGTAGTTTTCTGAATAAATGTCAAACTTTGACTGGCTGTACCAAATAACATTTTTTTAACATTCGGCTCCATTTAGCTATTTCTTCAACAAATGACGCAGAATCTAAGTATACAGTATGTCCATAAACGGCTGTACAATAAGTACATCACGCGAACTCTATGCTAAATTGGAGCCGGAAATGTTAGTCGCAAAACGTTCTACGATGACATTTTACGTACGCAACGTGGCTACACAGCACTGAGTAAGTACTCTCTTGCGCTACACAGATATCTTACTACCACTGTTCTTACCCTCATATCATGGACAGGTGTTCAAATCCCCGGCAGTCCAAACATGATTTTAAGTTTACTCGTCGTAACACACATAACATAATCCCTGGATAAGGGGCGCAAACGGGGACACTCATAGTGCAGTGTTGCCACAACGTTGGCGGACAATGTTGTCATAGACAATTTGTCACTAACATTTTCGTCACCAATTTAGCCCAAGGCTCGCGTGGTGTGATTATTAGACGGCAAATTCTGGATATCCTGTAGAGCCTGTTGAGTGAAAAAAAAATACACTGCACGTTTCAGTAAACCAGGTTTACAATAAGGAAATAAGTGCACTTCCATTCATTCGATGGAACAATGGAACACCATACTGAATACATCCATTCTCCGATTCGTAGTACAGATAGAGACAGTGAAAAATCGCTAATATATTTAGAACAGTCTCCAATAAACTGTAGCATCTCAATCGCGAAACGTGTAAACAGTTTTCTGGCAAATCATACGTGTTTTGTGTTAAAACTGTACAGTTCTAATTGGGTGTATTGAAGAGGGACACAGTGCTTCATGTAAACAATAGCCAGTATATGTGCAAAACCTTCAGTTATACATAGCGTGTTGGATCCTAGCAGACAGTAAATTTTTCCCGCGATTTACCAGTATTTCTAAGTATAGGGCATTTGGTCAGTGTCAAAATCTGCTGATCTTATGGAAAAGCACACACTGTAAGGATTGGACGAATTTTGAAGACGATGTAGACGCTGGTCGCCTACATCCTCGACTTCATAGGAACACCAGGTATATTCTCTAACTTACCTCGTCACTTGTGATTGTCATTCGAGAGCGACAGCGATTAAGATAATCACTCGTGACGGTCTTTATGTCGTATTCTCTAACATCTCTCTTTACCAGAATCTTAAGATTTTTGGCAGTACTGTAATCTGTGCAATGAAAACTTTCGTACATCTTACTAAATGATTTTTCCTCAGTTTTCACAGCGTGTTTTCAATTACTAATTACTTAAATTAATTAAATCGTATTAGTTCATCTTTAGAATACCGATTTGAAAAGTTATAACATCAGCTGGCCTCAAGTAGTAAGTTAGTGTACCGTTTCTACAAGAGATAGCAAGAGGTAGCAGAACACGTGCTGAACTGAATGTATCGTTTGCGTGGGCAATGAAGGCTAATATACGCGTAATTGTAATCTACGAAACGTATTTAATATTAAAAGGAAGATAAAATAACGTATTTCTGTCTCCTTTCAAGTAACATTTCAATCGGATATGTTCCCGAACGAGGATGGTCGTAGAACACAACTTAAACATGTCTGCAATTTTCATGAACGTTGTCTCGTAACAACACCCTAGAACCCAATATTTTTTGAAAAACTGTCATGGCACCGTTTTTAGTTACAGAATATGGATTCTCGTCTGAAAAATATGTTACTCACTAACTGTCTTCGTATAAAGAGAGACTGAAGAGTTACAGAATACGCCCCCTCAGTATGTGTCTTCACTCACCACCGCCCTATTGGTCCAAAGCATTCAAGACATGCACATCTACTGTGTTATACTATGCATAGAGATGATGGTTTATCGCGGGAATCTTGACTGTTTGCTGGGTTTCAACGCACGTTCAGCTCAGCGGAGGCTCGCTGGCTTTCCCTTGTACGTGAAGCTTTCGCCCTATTTAACTGGGCAAATAAAAATCCCGCTATTGGCAGGGCCCGGTAGTTTTCGCGAAAAAATATTTTTGCAGCACTTTGTTTCAGTGCCTTACGTGCGCACCCGCATCTCTGCTATGTGGTCAGTGATTGGATGCCGTAACATACAGCGTCTGGAGGTTAAACCCGTAAATCACAGACGTGATGTGACGCAGTTATCGGTATACTGATTGGAACAGTCAAACTAATAACGAAAAAAACACTCTGTCAATAGCCAAGAAGTTGAACTGCAGGTGTGCACGTAAGGCACTGAAACAAAGTGGGGCAAAAATCTTTTCGCGGAAACTACCGGGCCCTAGCTATTGGTAATATGTAGGGCCACGATTTTGTCGCGAAAAGATTTTTGCCTCACTTTGTTTCAGTTACTCACGTGCACATCGGCAGTTTTGTTTCAAGGTTATTGGCAGCGTGTCTTTGTTCAGACACGATTCTCGTTTGACTGCACCAATCATAATAAGATTATTGTGAGTCTGTACGTCTATAATTTGCCAAGGCAAGTGAGGGTAAAATCATCGAACCACAGACGATGTAGCAGAGCTGCAGGTGTGCACATGACGCATCGAAACTAAATGTTGCAAAAATCTTTTAGCCATAAAATCGTGGCTCTAGTAATATGTTACGCCTGTTATGGGTCAGACGTGTATCACCAAATCACACGTGTTACAAGAAACTACACTGTTTTCAAAGGTATGTTGGAACAAAAACTTTCGCCATATAGGCCTACCTTCACCTCTAACTACTCAGCTGCGAAATACTTGGGTTATTATTAGATACCTTCGTTTTCATTTGGGTAGAGGCTAGAATTCAAGCTAAAGTTCGTGTCGCTTTCGCATTTGACCCTTGACTAATCTGTAGGGACCCTTGTTTTTCGCGAAAAGAATTTCACCCCGAGCCTGTTTCACTGCCTTATGTGCACATCTGCAATTCTGCTTCATGATTATTGGCAGCGTGTCTGTGTGAAGAACCGTATCTCATTTGACTGAGCCAATTACACAAACTTTCTTGCAACACCACATGTCTGTGATTTGCCGGTAGAATCCCAAGGTTTGTGGGCGTTAAAATATCCAATCACTGACCACGAAGCAGAACTGCAGATGTGCGCGTAAGGCACGAAAGCAAAGTAAGGCAAAATTCTTTTCGCGAAAAACAAGGGTCCCTACTAATCTGACACATACTGTAAGGTGCTGAGCTAATAATAAAGAAGCAACGAATTGCAGAACCAATCATTAGCGAGCAGCCAATGAGAAGCTACAGTCTGCTGAGTACACAGATATTCGCATATGAATGCCGGCACCGAGTCGTAAATATGCTGTACGAGGTGCGATACTCTTCCTTGCCCTAGGATACCATCCATACACGACATTTATTTACTTATAATAACCGAGCGAGGTGGCGCTACGGTATAACACGTTGGACTCGCATTCGGGAGGACCCGGGTTCGATGCCCGGCTCCGGTCATCCTGATTTCGGTTTCCCATGAATTCCCGAAATCGCTCCCGGCGAATGCTGGGAGGGCGTGGTTCACTTCAGATTTCGACATCTTTTTTTATTTTTATATTTGTACCAGATTTTTTATTCTTATTTTAGACATAAATTGTGATTAAATCTTCATCGTAGGAAATTTGTGTATCTCATAGTTTTTGCGTAATGAGTCGCAAACGTCGAAAATTGCACTTTACGGTTTTATGTACGCTTCTAAAACCAACTGTCATACTAAACTGAAAAAACTCACAGTGTACAACAATGTCGTAAGCTATGACTTGACACATATATGAGAACGAAAACTAAAATATTTTTTGTGTTTAATTAAAGAAATGCTGAATTTTAAAATGAAAATTAAAAATTTTCAATTTTATTTAAATACAAAAATACCGACGTTGAAACCTCGGTGGGAGCAAGCATTGTGTTTGACAGGTTAAATGGTTTTCTTTCTGGCTCAGTAACGGCTGATGTTACATGTATACCACCACCACGGCGTAGAAGAACAGGTCTGGACACTCGCCTGGAAACTTGACCCCCTTGTTGTTTGGCTGTAGTTCACCAAGTTGCCGAAAATATTGTGTTTTATTGGCGCAGGTGTTAGGGCAGTCGGAATAAACTCCGCCCACTTCCTTTCCACTATGATAAACAATTTATCAAAACATATTTTTTTATCTATTTATGAAATACTTCCTTCGCTCACAAATTTTAAAAAAGGCTCCAGCAATCCTTATTTACTTTATAAATTTAACAATGGAAAAAAGTGGACGGAGTTTGAGTCCGATCGCCCGGAAAACAGCGCCAAAAAGTACGACATTCTTGGTAACTTGACGAACTGCAGCCAAACAACAAGGGAGTCAAGCAAAATACATTATTAGATAGGCGAGTGTCCAGACCTGTTCTTCTACGACCGTGACCGCCACTGACTTTTTTGTTCGTCTCCGTGCCGCGTACATTGCTATGGATCGTTTAGGCAGTTTTGTTTCAATACCCTGAAAATTGGGGACAGATAAAGAAACATTTTTACACACTCTCAAAAACGCGAAAATGGCCATTCATAATTTATTTTCTGCAATTTTATTTACGTAGTAGTATTCTTCTTTTATCAGCGCAGAAAATGGTTTTCGTCCAGGGTGACCGAGTACCATTGAAAATAATTTAACATATAAAACCCTATTCTTTCTCCGCCAGGGCTTCTAATGTCCCGGTATAAGGTAAATATTTTCCAGGCAACTCACCCCAGGCTACTCTGTGATTCGTTGCGTCATTCTGTCAGGATTTAAACGTTTCTCTGGACGTTTTAAATTACATTTTTCATCTAGGTGGGTTTAACTTGCAGAGAAATTTCAAACGACCTGATTACACGACCAAACACACAGAGGGATGCGGTGTTAACCTGTTTGGAAACATATTTTGGAAAAAAAGTGGAAGAGGGAGGAAGAGGAGGTTGTGTTGAGAGGCCTGCCGTCGAGTGGGGTAAGCTTTCCCAACGGATTCGAACAATTTAATTATACGTAATAATTAATTGCGCCGCAATGCGCCGCACCCGGTCCGCGTGGCACAGGTTGGCAAACATGCCGGCGCGCGCGTGTCTGTTCTGTGCGCCCCGGCACGTGAAGTGCTTTCATTCAGGTCGTCTGAAAAATGCGTTTGCGTAGCTCGTAAATCAACTAAAATTCGAATTGCGAGCGTGCGAAATGTCAAAATATTCCAGCGTCATTGTGTTGAAGAACGCCTGCTCAAACGCAAAAATTGGTGTGAATGACACGTGCAATTTACGAAACCGTCGTACACACGCCGGCATAGGCTGTTAACAGTAAATTGAGCACTTTCAAAAGAAGTGTTGTTGAAATTATGAATAAATAAATATTTTTATTTCGGCCTTTAGATGTTAACTTTTGAGTACGGTATGGCCTATAGGCCTAAACCTGATGACTAATTTTCCGTGTTTACATAAAAAGCTAGCTGACCTGGAACGCGTTTCAATGCCCATTCTAATTTTTGATTTTGAAAACCCCGTTCTGCCGCTCTACCCGTTTTGCACCCCACCCCCCTTTTTTGCCCCAATTTTTTTTCCTGAAACATTTGCGGGCTAACTTACAGCAACTCACCAATATTTTCTTTTACTGTATTTTTTCAGTGCCTCCCCCCCCCCCATTTTTTTGCTGACGTCTTAGCGGGCGCACGCATAACAATTCACCAAACTTTCATATCGCAATAAGATGAACGGCACAGGAATGTATACGTTACAAACAAACATACAGACATACATTATATGTACACACACACATATATATATATATATATGTATATATATATATACATATATAATGAAAACCGACAGAAAAAACTGTTTTGTAGTGGTTACAAAATGTTTTGTCAGTGTGGACCTCACCAAATTTTTTTGTAATGACTACAAATTTTTTTCATAGTCACTACAAAACGTGGGGACAATTAACGGTTTTTGTGGTCAACAGAAAAAATTTGGTGGGGTCCACTGTAACAAAATATTTTGTGGCGACCAAAAAACTTTTTTAAATGCACACAAACTGACAAAAAGGGAAAAAAGAAGTAAAAAATGTTCCCTGCATCTTGGACAGCTCCACTTAATATTTAGAATATGTGTATATATATATATATATATATATATATATATATATATATATATATATATATATATATATATATATATATATAAACAGCAACAAAAAAAGTAAGTATCCCTAAAAAATGTTTACTGCAAATTGAACATTCCCACTTCATATTTCGATAGCAGTTCTCATTATGTTGTTGGTAATAATGATTGTGCTGATGTTGAAATTGGCAGTATCTACAGACCTCTTTCGAATGACAACCAACTGCACACCAATGCTTTCTCTATGGGGATAGCAGTTGGTTTCATTCAAAAGAACTTTATAATATCTGCACTTAATCATACATTTTTTCAGCCGGCGATATGTTCTCAACTATTTCTCTCTTCCTATGGGACCTATATTACGATGTGGAAATCCTTCTTTCTCATTTTCTGTGCATACGTCTTTCCTTTCATAATTAAGTCTCCCGTCTTGCGTATCAGTTTTCACATATTCTCCAGGGGCACCTCCTGCCATGCCACTCTATTCATGTGTATGTGCCGTCCCAATCCTTGAAGTATCTTTATCTGGTAAGGGATCTTATATCTCTCCCTCGTTAATCTTCTCATTCCGCGCACTATTTATTCTCGTTGCTCGTGTTTCGCTTCCCTGGAATTTAATTTCCCTCGTCTGTAGTTTGTTCATGGACATTCTTCATTCTTCGAGCCCCTTACATGTGTCAATATAGGGACCTGATAAGTGTGTTATATCAGAATTTGTTTCTCCTCCGAGGGAACTTTTTGCTATGGATCAGGCTTCAATTTTCCAGAAACATTTCCATGCCTCTCCTTACACGGTATTTCTCTTTGTTTCCTTTTTCTCGACTATGCTTCCCAGCCCCTTTAAAAGTCTGCGTATTTTTTAGTTGTTTCCCTCCAAGTCGTATCCCACAAATGTCGCTTCATTTGTTTCTGGCTTAATATGAAATTGTATTAGCCTACTTATTGAAGGAAAAGTAGGCTTATGAGGTCATCTTCCTGTCTGTGTCAATATGTGTAGGCTACATGTGCTTGTTTCCAGCACCCCCCTCAAAAAATTAACCATTGGACCGAATTTCATCAAACTCTGTACACATGTAGTACTTTGTAATCTGACTTGTCTTACTTTTCGTTAACGTCTTTTATTTTCAAATTGGCGGCCATTTTAACAGTTTTCGAACAAGTTAGATACTCTGTTAGGAACCATACGTCAGAATTTCAGCAAACTTGGTACACATATACTACATACAAAGCTGACTTGATTTTCGTGTATTTCGTTCATCTTGTGTTTATATTTTTAAAATGGCGGCTATTTTAAATTTTTAGCATAGTACCAGATATATTAGGAAATATTGATCAGAAATTTACCAAACTTGGTACACATATACCGCGTACGAAGCTGACTTGAATAGTGTGTGTTCAGTTCATCCAGTGCTCTTATGTTAAAAAATGACAGCTTTTTTTCAGATTTTTTGCAAAGTATTACATATTTGAGGAACTATTTTTCAGAATTTCATCAAACTTGGTACACACATACTACATACAAAGCTGACTTGAATATTGCGTATTTCGTTCATCCTGTGTTCGTATTTTCAAAATTGCAGTCTTTTATATTTTTAGTGTAGTTTGACTTATCTGATGAAATATTTTAAGGAATTTCATAAAACTTGGTACACTTACATCATATAAAGCTGACTTGACTTTCCCTATCTCGTTTATCCTTTCGTACTATTTTGAAAACGGCTGTTATTTTTTTATATTTATGATAGAAAGAGATCTCAGAATTTTTTTCCTTAATTTCACTAAACTGGGTACTCATATACTAATTACTAAGCTGACTTATCTTTAGTATATTTGCTGTATCGTGCATCTATATCAATATTAGAAATTATAATTCCATGGTTACGTAAACGATTTTAACAATCGGGTATTAATTTGCACCCACTTTGAGGGAAGTAGGCTTATCAGTTATGCTGGTAACTTCCTGTTCGTATAGCGTTGTGCTGTCTCTTATAAGTGGAGACATGCAGAATTCGCGTTATTTTCTGACAGCTGACTAGACCCCAAGTGACTATAGGCTCGTTCGACGTCTCCCGCTGCCCGATATTGTCGTGACTTGCCGCGGAGAATGCTTACACGGTAGAGAGGTCAATCTCTGCAAAGACGTAACACACGTAAATGACAACTCATTAAAGTTCGTAGCAAATTGAATCGCAGATTTTGCTCTGCTATGTATAGGAAAGTGAAGTTTAGTCTGCTACCAAATGATAACCCGAATTTTGCATGTCTCTAATTATTAGTAGGGGCCGAAACATTTCGCGGATACAATGACCCACATGCTAGAATCCATTGTCCTATGCATATTCAAGCCCCGCCTACTTGTTCATCGTCTATTGTTCCACTGAGTATCAACTAGTGGACAATTGGTCAGGGCTTGAGTATGCACATGACAGGTGACTAACCTGCAGGTAATTGATTCCGCGACATTTTCCGTCTCATAATTATTAGATATGGTGAAATTTCGCGAAATCAATTACCTGCACGTAAGAATCAAATATCCTATGCATACTCAAGTCCTGACCATTTGTCCACTAGCTGCTACTCAGTCCAACAGCAGACAATGAACGAATATACAGGGCTTGAGTATGCGTATAGGCATAGCCTTCTTTAGTAGGCCACGGCCTTAGATCTGGCAACCCTGCTAGGAAGGGTCATTTTAACACTTATTTTGTCTCACCAACGGCTGTGGCTTCCCCTGATTAGCCGATATGTAGGGCACAATAACGAATCAGGCAAAGCCAATGCCTGTGGAGAGCTAACAGAAGTGTTAAGGTGATATTACCAGCTTGAAAGTCTACGTATTGCTAAGCAACAATGTTTTAGGCGTGAGTGTACCACTGTCCCGTCCTAATGGCTCTCGCCTTCTTTTCCCCCTTCCTCATCCCGTCAAGACACCCCCCACCCAAGCTCGGGACTACCTGCAGTAGCACGAGCAGAACCAGGCAGAGCCTCCTGGCACGCG
>PNEQ01012043.1:0-19115 GCA_003012365.1 Medauroidea extradentata | reverse complement strand
GTAAACGAAAAAATTGTATGCGGGGCAAAAGTTCGCATGCGGGGCAAAAGTTCGCAATGCGAACTTTTACCCCACTTGCACATGCGTACTTTTGCCCCGCAGTACTGATCTTCCATTTCCAGTTAGTGCTGCTATCTGTCGTGTGTAATGTCATCTATGTAACATATCACGACACACGGGAAAAACCACTATATCAAACGGCCTAGTGCATTATTTTCTAACACTTTATCCTTTCTTGATAAACACGCTGCAAGAAGTCTAAATATTACATCAATAGCATGAAATTTAATCCTTACCTCATGGTTTTGCTGCCGTTCGTCCGTGCCAGCCGTTCTCACATGTAACGATGCTCCGCCATGACACCTTTACCACCAACTCAGGTTTGCCACCCTCATATTCATGAGACCAAATATAACTGCACTGCGTACTTTTACCCGCCGCGCACTTTTACCCCACTCTACTATATACATGCGAGGTGGGTTCTCCATGCTAGGAAGAAAAGATAGAATTTATGCTATGTATAACATGCTTTGTAAGCAGGGAGGGCTCGTGATCCAGCTGTAATAGAAAAACTTAAATTAAGCTTAGCTCTACTTAACCTTGGGGAAGTAACCTAAGTTTCCCGAAGGGCGGGTATGAGTGCCCGCTGTCCCATTTTAGGTGAGAGGTTCTTGTTGCCTATCACGCAGTCATGGCTAGGTTGTGCAGTACGAGAGCCCTCGCTGGGCCATACGCTCTCTGCGAAATGCCATGGCTGATACCGCGATGCATTAGCATATTTAAGCCATTTGCAGTTCTCGCTTGGGCAAGTTGGCGAATTATACTTGATTCCCAGGTTGGTTCAACTTCTTCTTGGAGTCGGTTTCTTCTTCACCCTGGTGATCTTCTTTTGAGGAGCTTACGGTGGTTTTTCGCACAACACATGCTTGAAGTAGCTGGTATCAATGTGGCCGACTAATCAAAAAATTGAGGAAATATTAGTTAGAAGGTGTGTAAACAGGGCTAAAATATAGAGTTTTCAACCTAAAACATCAATTAAAGAGCATAATACATTAATTTACCATAAAAATACCAGTCTGATATGTACTTTTGAGGTTAAAGCAGTATGGCGGCTGGCAAATTTGGTGGCTACTTCTCCCTCCTCTTGGCTTCACTCCCCTCGCCATTATTCAGACCTTATGCTACCCCCGTGGCCCCGTCTCTCCTGTATCATCTATTCCATACGGCAGCCATCTTGTTTTAGTACCGTCCCGGGCGCAAGGCGCTTTTGTCGCAAGCTGTACTCGGTCAAATATATTAACATAAGAGATGCCGATCTAGTGAAACCTTTTGTCTATGGGTGAGGTATTAGTGGAGAGGAATGTGTCGAACCAGCCACATGGCGGACGTGTGGTGCGAGGCTGGACTCGAACCCGAGGTCTGATGTTTGGGATAGAGAGACGATTTTGCTATGGCGTTCACGGCATTCTGAGCATTTTCGTTGCTGAGTCAACTTCAAACTGAACATGCCTCAAAACACTAACCAGAGTAAAAAAAAAATATTGTATAATGAAAAAAACTAATACAAATCAAACATGAAAATTACTCCTCCTAACAATGGACGCCATTTAATTGCACGAGAAAATGACGGACGAAAAACATTAAGTTTACGAAATGTAATCTACTCTACCTCGGGGTAACCTGGTAACATTTTGGACAAGGTTCTATACTAACGCCCTGCGCCAGGAACCAGGAACTAAAATCCAACATGGCTGGCGGTCAATGAAAGTCCTATAGAGATACCCAGCCCTGACCGGACCCCTCTAGTCCGCAATTGCTCTCTGTCCTTTTGCCCTCCTAGGTCGCACTTCACGCACAAAACCAAAGTTAATTTCCATGGATTTAACAATACGTAAAGTTACTACATTACATATTCAGCAGACAATTGTAAAATTAAATTAATACCGAAACCTTAAAACTACAATGAAGTTAACTGTTAAACTGTTCAGGGAATTCTCAGTAATTAATAAATATTTTAAAGTTACTTATAGTAAATATCTTAAACATAAAATATTGTTACAAGTAGCGGGCTAGGTACGTTTGGGGATGGAGGTCTTTGATAAAATAAAGAAAATAAAGCTAACCTAGTTTATTTACAACTGTATATACAAAAAACTATGTCTATAAAGATTTATCACAATAAATGGCAAATAGAAGAAATAACTACTATTTAAATAAAGGATAAAAAAATACATCTACACTAGTTCTCTGTCTATAGAAAGGTTACTAGTCACTCACAATGGTGGACCCAAAGAAATAATACCAAAGAATATTTCTGGCCTAGAATCACCTTCTTCCTACTACTTGCTGCGGTCCCACTCGCTGGACGCCCTTGAGCAGTCGTCGCAATCCAATACTTGTCACAATCACTTCAGATACTGGGTGCAGGTGGTTATCATGGAGTAATACAATCACCCGAGGAGGTCTTTTAGCGCTGCCGCCACTGTATTGTATTTCGCCGCCCTGCCCGACAGCCACGGGGCGCCGAGGAGTGAGAGGGAAGGAGGGTGTCCTTAGCTCCACCACCACAGTATCGTACTACACCGCCCAGCCAGACAGTCGCGGCTCGCAACAATATTATTTTAAAGTTAGCTGCCTGGTATGTGTAGGCCAAAAAGTACATATTACAAACCATAAATAAAAATTGCCGTCATTTACAAACTTTTACCAAAGGATGAACGAACTACATACATGTCCAGCAAACTATCTAAACAGAATATGCTTGCTAATACTAACGAAATTCGGAGAAACGTTCTTAAATATGTCATATTATGCTAAAACAGAAAAAGGTAGCCATTATAAAAATATGAACACATTATTAACAAAATACACTAAATCCAAGCCAGTATGCAGCGTAGTATATGTGTAGTAAGTTTAATAAAATTCGAAGAAAAAATACATCCTCAGATAGGTCAAATTATTATACACGTAAAAATTCACTACCATTTTAAAAAATATTAATATAAAGTGAACGAAAAACCCAATCAAAGGTCAAGTCAATTTTCCAAATTCTACATGTGATCCACGATTATTAACATAAAAAAAAAATTCTCAGATGTCAAACTAAAATAAATAGAAAAAATAAACAAGGAGAATACAATTTACAAAAGACAATTCATCTTACCAATTTGTACATGTTTATTAAATTTGATGAAATTCTGAATAATATATATTGAGAAGTCACATACTGTGCTAAAAAAATTTAAATAGCCACCATTTTTAGTATATGTGCACAGGATGAACGAAATACATGAAAAAGTCAGCTTTGTTTTTAATTTATGTGTACCAAATTTGATGAAATTCAGGGAAATATTTCCTAATGTATGTAATACTATCCCAAAAATATAAAAATTGCAGTCACTTTGAAAATATGAACACTGGACGAAAGAAATACACAAATGTCAAGTTGGCTTCGTATGTCATATACGTAAACAAAGTTTGGACATATTCTCAAAAATAATTCGTATGATATATAATATAAAGCTTAAAACTATAAAAATGGCCGCCACTTTGAAAATATGAACACAGGATGAACGAAACATAAGTAAAGTCAACTTTTTGTTTATTAAATGTGTACCGTATTTAATGAAATTCTAAAATACGATTCCTTAGATATCTTGCTTGATCGAAAATTATTAAAATTACCGCCATTCTGTAAATATGAAAAGGGTATAAACAAAATATATAAAAGTTAAGTAAGGTTACTAAGTACCACATGTGTATAGTTTTCTGATAGTCAGTCCATTGGTACAAAAGTTTTTAGAGGACACACACAGACAGAAAGGTGATATCATAAGCCTACTTTTTCCTTTGGAAAGTTAGCTAAAAATCTTGATTTCATCCTACAAAAAAATATATAAATAACCTTAAAAAAATCTACAAGAATTCATTGGTTTCCTCCGAAATTCATTTTACGTTCGGAAAAGAATGTAAATATCACATAACATAATTGAAAACTTTAAGAAAACGTTTTAAAATTCCAAGAATATCTTTTCAAATCCAAACTAATCTTTTAATTTGGGAAAATATCTAAACATCCAACTCTCTCTAACAATCTAAAATAAATTTTAATTCACAAAAAGGGTCAAAAATCATAACAATCCCAAAAAAATTATAAAATTACCAAAAAATTTAAATAACAGAAAAAGCAACGAAAATTACAGAAGCACCTATGAAAATCCTTTTAAAAATTTCAAAATATTGCAAGTAAATTCTTGAAAATTACTAAAATTATCCAAATTCCCTGGAAAAATCATTTGTAAACCGCAAGAAATTTTCTAAATTATTGAAAATCCCAGACAAATAACAGAAAATCACAAAAAATATAAATATCCCCTATAATCTTCGTCTATCGGACACAAATCTTTGTACAAGAAATAAAAAATCTCTGAAAGTTTGAAAAATGATTCCAGTAAAAAAAATTAAACTTTAAAATCATAAAAAATACCGAGAAAACCTTTCCAATATTCGTAAATAAAATAAAATTCTTTGATAATAAAGTAAAAATATTTGTTAATCAAGTAAAAATCGATGCAAATCAAGAAAAAATTTGGAAATCAAACAAAACCCGTAAATCAAATGAAAATCTTTGTAAATCAAGTAAAAATTTTGTAAAGCAAATGAAAATCTTTGTAAATCAAATAAAAACCTTTGAAAATCGAATAAAAATCTTGTAAATCAAATACAAATCCCGTAAATAAAATGAAAATCTTTGAAAATCAAATAAAAACCTTTGTAAATCAAATGAGATCTTTGGTAACCCCAAAAAATCTTTGAAAATCCTTACAAATATTTAAAAATTACAAAACATCTTTCGAGATTTTAAATTGGTGTACACATTTTAATACAGTTGTTGCCCCCTCAATTGTAAACCATTGTTAATGAACAGAAATTTTTTGCCCTGTAAATTGCAGTCAGTACTTAAGAAAACCACATGTACTGTACTGAATAGAATGACTTGACATTTTTTTTTGTTCTTAGTTCTCAAAAATGGAAAGAATATTGGACGTACGACCAATAGACAAACTTAGAAAATATGCAAACGCAATTATTATTTATTGTTTATGTAAGTACATATTTATTAGCTACGTTACGTTTAACCTACACTAAGAACTTTTGACTATGTTGTAATTTACAAGCATTACAATATTTCAAAAATTAATTTCTGAAATGAATTTTTCACACGAAAAATAAAATTAATTTCATTTATATTTTTACTTGAAGAATTCGTTGCATTTCGTCTGTTTTACATTATCTTAAATAAAAGTTTTATAAATAATTAAATGTGTTCACGATATATTTACCTACGAAAAAAATTAATATATAACGCTGTAATGGGATGTTGGTAAAACAGCAAGCATGCTACAAATACAGTTTTTACGTTCTGAAATTTGTAAAAATACCTCCATGTTCATGCTGCTGTAATTAAAAATTTAGTTAAATATATTAAAATTAATTAAATATTTGTAAAACCCTAATTCTACAAGCTATTTGTACTACAGAAAATCTGCTCGCTGGTTCAGTGGCTCGTGCGTAGAGATGATAGGACATTTAAAAAGGCGAGTCAATGCCGCTCTATACGTAATATATTTTCGGTCCTTTGTCGAGAGGAAACACCTAATGTAATGATCACATTAAAAAATTTACAATTTAATTTTTAAAGTAAACACACTCGTACACTAATCTGTGAATTATATATGCATATATCGAGAAAGTACAATCTTAAGCAATGCAACTCCTTTCCCCAATTTGGTGCAAATAAACCAAAAAAATTTACATTGATCATGTACAACCATAATATATATTTGTTTCTTAATGAGAAGCTATTTTCAAACATAGTGAACCCTACAACAATCGGAACTAATAAAACCGAAGTGTGAAAATAAAAAAAGTCTTTAAAATTAAATTTTCTTAAAGTTGACACAGAAAAAAAATAAATTCATGGCATGAAATCTAGGAAAATACTGGCCGTTCATTATTATAAACGTTGAAACGTCAAATAACATTAAATACACAATTCTCTTCTTAGACAAAGTGTATTAATTTAACGTGGCGATATCTTATGAAAAGTTTGTCGAAAAATCGTCCTAAAATTGTTCTGTAAAGTGAATTATAGTGGTAATAATGTTAACTTGAAAAAAAATTATAAAATATAATTTCCTAAAATGTGAAGCAAAATTACACTGAATAATGTCAAAATAAATAAAGATCAAGTAGTTTATTTAATTAAATGAAGAAAATTGTTGAAGTGTTGAGTTGCATAGAAATACTGAAATTACGTTTTCGAATTACTTTATCGATAATTTCTCCACGCGATACTAATTAAATCCAACCTCAATCACCCCGTGTTTAAAACTGAATATTATACACTAAAAATACGTTATTATCAAATATATGTACCGAGTTTGGTGATTTTCGGATGCGTGGTTAGCGTAGATAACTCATGTGACTAAGAAAACTTGGGTACTCACATTGCCAGTGATTTGATAGGCTAATTTAAACAATTCGTGTCTTCGAAATTTTTTTCTAAATATCTCATGCAAAATACATTTGAAGTCTATAATACTGTATTATGATTAATGCTAGTTTTAAAAAATTAAACATGTAATACATTACAACATATATATAAAAAATAAACATATTTTTTAATATAGCTGTTTAAAATTACTGTTACTTGTTGAATAAAAAGCACTGCGTAGCGTCGCCTTCTTTGTTTATAGCCGCACACGGGCCATGTCTTATCCGATACCATCTCACGACGTTCAGGAATACGGGCGCGCGTTATGTCTTGACCATTGTTTTTCTGGATCCTGAGATGGTAGCAAATATGTAGTACCTTAGTGAGCGCACAAGTTTTGCAATTGCTCGAGATATTTCGTTTGATGAATACCATGCAGATATTCTAAATTTTTTTATTCCATCCAGGTTATGAGCCCAAATGCAACCAAGACTCTTTAACAGATTACAGGAACCTAGTGAAGCACTGTCAGTGTATGTCAATAGCATTAAAGAAGCTGGAACCATTTTGCGCTTATGTTTACCTGAAATTGAAATTGTTAACACCATTCTTGAAGGTTTGGATCCTGAAGAGCGTTCACGGTTAGTTTTTTTTTTTTTTTAACAAACCTAACTCTTTTGCTGAATTAGATCAGGCATGCACATTCATTCTCTGAATATCAGATATGCCGACAGAAAACGACAAAATGTACTTGCAAAGTTTGATTCACCCAAATCTAAACATAACAAGAAAATTCCATTTAAATTTCAACCTAACCTCAATCAGTTAGCCAGTACCAGTGTTTCTGAACAGAAAGACCAGGTCCAGAGTAATGTTTCTCCTGAGCAACAATTTAAAGATATTCCTAGTTGCAGATATTGCAAGAAAGTTGGACATACCATTGATGTCTGTTTCAAGTTAAAAAAGAAGTCCCGCGGGGGCGAAAAGTGAGCGTTCCTCCCCGAGTTACCGGCAATTACGCCAACGCACAATACAATGCTCATCTATATCAGCAGTTTAGTAATGCTAAACATTTTCAAACCTCGTTCGGTCCATATGACCAGGTAAATACTTACACCATTCCCAAGCGTACAGTTAATTTCCCAAACATTGTTGGCACCATAAAAGTCATTCCACAAGTTGAAGCGAAACTGGGATCATTATCAGTAACCGCTTTAGTAGATTCAGGATCTGTGCGAACCATTATTTCTGCTAAATTGTTTGAGAAATTAAGAGCATTAAAATTAATTAAATTAGTAGAACCTTGTGACGTTCAGTGCTACACAGCATCTAAAGTACCCTTGCCTATTGTGTGTTTCACTTGGTCACAAAGTGCCTCGTTTCTAAACAGCTCGGTTTGGACTTTATTTTGGGTGCTGACTTTATGTCCAATACATGACCTATTTTAGATATGCAGGCCGAGCATAGTTTTTTTTTAATTTTCTCCAGATGTGAAAGTTGTTTTTTCCAACTCTAAAACAATTCAAAATGTGCCTAAGGTTAAAGCTGATGCAAACCAGATCTCAGAGTTTGGAGAGCATTTGTCATTTGAGCAGCACACTAAAATTGAAAAACTTTGTAAAGCTTTTCCTAATGTTTTGACATCTGAATTAGGTCTTACAAAATTACTTGAATAACAAATCAAATTAACAGATAATAATGTGGTCAAACGTCATCCTTATAAATTAGCACCCCCTCAAATGGAAATTTTATGCACACAGGTGCAGGATCATTTAGACAAAGGTGTCGTTGAACAATCCACTTCTCAGTATGCTAGTCCTGCATTCTTGGTGCCTAAAGCAAACAATAAACAACGTATGGTTGTTGATTTTCACAAAGTCAACCGAAAATTGAAATTGAATCAGTACCTCTTCCAGACCTCCATTCTGCATTTAATTGGTTTGGAAAGGCTAAAGTTTTTACAACCATTGATTTAAATGCAGCATATCACCAAATTCCCTTAACTGCAGACTCAAAACCTATCACAAGTTTCTGTGTTCCGTGGAACTTTTATCAATTCACACGAGTTCTGTTTGGCTTAGCCACCGGGGCACAGGTACCTACTAGACTTTTAGACATGATCTTCCATGATGTTAAATTTAAATTTGTTTACAATTACTTAGATGACCTTCTTATTTATTCAGATAATTTTGAACAGCATTTGGAACATTTATATGAAACATTTTCTCGTTTGGAAAATGCAGGTCTTACCGTGAATCCCGCCCAGGTTAAATTTGCAGTTTTCGAAATATAATTTTTAGGTCATAAGATTTCTTCTTCTGGAATTTCTATTGACTCTGAGAGAACTAAAGCCAATAGAAATGTCCCACCCCCAAAGATGCAAAGGATATAGCTATATTTATTGGCATGATTCAATTTTTTGGTAAATTTATTCCTAGTTTGGCTGAAAAGGCAGCACCTTTAAATAAATTAAGAAAGAAAACACCAAATTCGAGTGGGGTGAGGAACAGCAAAAGGTTTTTGAAACTTTAAAGGATCATATAGTGAATCCGCTAGTTCTCCATATCCCAGATTTTACAAAACCTTTAATTTTACACGCGGATGCTTCAAGCCATACGCTTCGCGCTGTTTTGGCTCAGGAAGTGGATGGCTGTCGTTTACTTGTGGCCTTTGCGTCACGTACACTCACTCAACAATAAAAGAAATCTTCAAACATTTACGAATTAGAATGTTTAGCTGTTGTGTTCGGCATTGATAAATTCCGTCAGTACTTAGAACATGCAGAATTTCTCCTTGAAACTGATAATCAGGCTCTATCTTGGTTACTTGCACATCCACGTCAATTAGGAAAAATTGGACGTTGGGTTGTGAAAATTTCTTCTTTAAAGTTCAAAGTTCAACATATTAAAGGCACTGACGCCTTATCTAGAATGTTTGAAGGCACCAAGCCAGTAATGTTTTAATTAATTTTCATTTGGCATTTTCTGATATAAAAGAACATCAAGAAAAGGACAATTTTTTGAAAAATATTGTTACAGATTTAAAATCAGGTGTTGAACATAAACCATATTTTCTTTCGAAAGATGTCTTGTGTTGTAGGTCTCGTGACCACAGAAAAAAAGGCTGTTTTGCCAAATCATTTGAAACCTATGGTATTTGAATATTTCCATAATTCACCTCTTGGTGGACATTTAGGTATTACCAAAACTATTCAGGCTATTCGTCAACAGTATATTTATAAAGGGATGGATGCTGATATCGCAGAAAGATTAAAATGTTGTAAATTATGCGCTCTGAGCAAACCTGCACAAAACACTCAGTTAGGTTTGTTGTCATCTGAAGTAGCTGAAAAACCTATGGAAAAATTATTTATTGATTTTGTTAGTCCCTTTCCTAGAAGTAAAATGGGAAATAGTATGCTGCTAGTGTGTGTTGATGCTATTTTCAAAATTTGTATGGTTAGTAGCACTTCGAAAGGCTGATGCCTTATCTGCTGTCAAAGCTTTTAAATCCCATGTATTTCAACATTTTGGGATTCCACTTTCTATTGTGTCCGATAATGGTCCACAACTCACTTCAAGAATTTTTAAAAATATGTATTTTTCCCACAGCATTCGCCACACTACTTTGTCACCTTACAACCCACCTCCTTCACATGCGAAGCGTTTCAATAGAAACCTTCGTTCAGCCCTAACTGCTTTTCATGCGACGGACCAAACCAACTGGGATGAACACCTTTCATGGTTACAAATGGCGTTAAATTCTGCCAAACATGAATCACATAAAAAAAGAATTCCTTTTAATCTGTTGTTTACGTTTTCACCAAATAATCCTTTATCTAGTTTGTGGCAACTTAATGATTTGTTACCTAAGGATCCAACGAACATACGCAAAAATTGGGCAGCAGCCCTCAAGAATCTTAAGAGTGCTCATTTCAAAAGTAGGGCACGTTATAACAAAAATCGTGTCGATAATCCTTTCAAGGTAGGAAACCTCGTTTTGTGCAAAGCACACCCAGTCAGTCGCGCAGTTGACAAGAAAATGGCAAAAAATTTCCTACCATAGCCAGGACCTTATCAAATCCAACGTTTCCTTACGTCAGTCTCTGTTGCTTTGGCTGATCCCATTTCTGGAGCCTATGTTACTAGAGCTCACATTTCTCATTTGAAGAGATTTTACTCTAGAACTTCAACTACCAACGTTTGACCTTTTTACACTGCATAGGAGCTGCAGACCCTATCGGTGTATCCTAAATGTGAATTATTTTTAATACATGTTGGCCAACCGATCAAACAAACAAAAATTAGAACTAATATCTTATTCATTGACTTAATACATGTAATCCTGATTTTGTCGATCATGGTCTGATCAACCATTGGTCCGAGTCACTTTTAGATCAGTTTTGAAATCTCGTGTGTCAAAAATCCGCGGTGGTAATTCTAAGTTTTTTTGCTTATTATAAATATTGAATCTTCTTTGTGGAATTCATGTCACGTATTTAATGTGTTACATAGTGTAAAATATTTGTATATGTGGTGAATCCTAGCTAGTTGGAAGATTATATTTGGGAAATTTGGTCTTTATTTTTGTTTCCTTATTGTCTAAGAGAATTTTTGGGTTTTTGCTATGTTAGTATACTAAACTTCTCCAGAGAAATATGAAGTTATGTTATTTTTATTTGGGATGTAAGTCTTGTACTTTTTGGAAATTAGTTTAGCTCCTTTCTGGATTCTCTCATGTTGATCTCTGGTGTCTTGTGGGTTTCTGATCTTATCTTCTGCGGGAGCCTTCCCCAAGCTAATTTTCGTCTTATAACTCTCACCTTCTTTGATATTGGTTTTAATGCACTCTATATATCTCTTTTGTTTTCAGTTCCTGTGAGAAATTTGGCAACAATATGGCAGTTTTGTTGTTCATCCTTCTGGCAGTAGCCATTTACTCCTTGGTTGCTACAGTCACAGTAAATACATTTAATTCGGGTGTTATCTTTGAGAGTGATGAAGACATTATGTTCTCGGACAGTTATTTCTTAGTCGTACTCAATTTTTATCTGTTAGAGTTAAATGAGCAATGTACTTGATTGGACTCTATGATTAACTCAGTTTTAGAAGTTAACGAACATCATTAGGTTTCGGACAGTGAAAAGACTTCTGATAAAAATTTTCATTTTGCTATTATCCAATTGGAAGAAAATCTTGCCGCTTTCAAGACAGAAGCTATGTCACTTACTTCTCTACTTCCCCAGGCAGTGAGACAAAAAAGAGGAATATTAGATTTCGGAGGGAAAATCCTGAAAACTGTTTTTGGAACTTTGGACAATGATGATTTAGAATTTTTGCAACAAAAATTAAATTCTTTGGCTGTTGTTGAATATGGTATTTCCATGAACTTAGCAAACCATATTGTTTTGATAAAGAATTTGGAAGAGAGTGTTATTAATTCTACTACAGGAATTCAAACTCTTGCCACTAACTATTTGGAACACTATAATGCATTATTCAAACTCTTTAATAAATCTACACATGAAATTTGGGACAAGACTTAGAGTGAGCGAAACATTGTCTAGTGCTAGACTAGAACTCGTTGATCTGAAACATGCTATAGAGACCAATGTCCATGGTAAACTAAGTTCTACTCTTCTAAATTCTAGTAAATTCTTAAACATTTTGAATTAGATTCAGCACATGATTTCATTACCTTTAAATATGAGTGCCCCAGTTATTTTAGAAAATTTGTACTCTTATTATGGCTTAAGTACTGTTCAAGCAGTGGTATATAATTCATCCCTCAATATTGTGGTCAATATCCCTTTGGCAAATCAAAACTCTTCCTTCCAAATGTACCGCATCTTCACATTTCCTGTGTTGTTTCCAAAAGTAAATAAATACATCTTATTGCAGCCATCTAAATTTCTAATTGTTAGTCAGGACAGAAAATATTTTGCTCCTGTGAATTCTAAATTCTTGACTTACTGTAAAACTTGTGGACTTACCATTTGCCCTTCTGGCTTCCCATTTTATGATGCTCATGTTAATAATTGTGAATTTAATCAGTTTTCTGGTAAACAATACCTCGATGTTTGTGAAAATATATTGCCAATTTAGAATCACCATTCCTATTGAGAACTAAACCACTTTGGATCTTTGCCACCCGAAGCCCTATTGATGTCACATTTTTATGCAGAACAACTTTGGAATCTGACTCACCTTTTACTCTTTCCATATCTGGAAGTCGGTTTTATTAGCAATACTACACATTGTGACCTTGTCAGTCCTTTCTTCAAAACTTTTGGACAAATCCATGCTTCAATTCACCTTGATCAACCTTTACTCTTCTTACATCTACCCAGATTTTCTACTAATCTCACATCATTACGATTTTGAGACTTTGAAAAATCTCACCTTGAATGATTCTCTCACTACACAACTGAACACTATGTTATCTTCCCAGCCGAAAGGCATCAATTTTCGTGACCTCTTACCTTTGCTGCATCCTCATCCCTCTCCACCTCCAAACCATCTAGGATTTGTTTCTATTGCTGTATCTTGTATTGCTATTATCAGGATATTTGTTATTGTTTTTTGTGTGTTTAAATTTAGGACTTGCGCACGGGTGCAGGCTCTACAAGCGCCAACTCAGTGTTCTGAACATTCTGTAGTCATTCCCTTGTCTGTTGTTTCTAGTCGGGGTAGTTAAAGTTTAAGTTGTTTCTTTAATTGTTAATTGTTTAGGTCTTGTTGGTCTTTGGTGTTACCATGCGGGGCTGACCCCGGGTTCTTGTTTCAGGGGGGAAGTGTATGCCGTTTGGCACTACTTGTATTTTATTAGGTAACTATATTTAATAGTTGTAATTTATTTTATGCTCTGGTTTCAGAGTATATGGCAAAGTGCCCAATATCAGTTATCTTTACTACTTTTATTTGAATTTTTTTTGTAACACTTTAATTCACGTGTTAATGGCCAAAATAAACCATTTTATTATAAAGCAACAATCTTTTGTACACTCTGATGTTACTGTCCGTCAAGATTTATGTTAATCTTTCTTTATTCATGTAATTCCAACTTAAAAACTTAATTTCTATGAATTAATTTTATTCAAAGATAGCCACTTATTTCATTGCATAAATATTACTCTTTAATAGAGTACTATTGTTACACTCCGCGATTCGACCTATAGAATCGTTAAGTGAAGCGAACACGTATTTTATTTGTGGACAAGTATATATTGAAGATATCTGTGGTCTTATTCCTTCTTCTCCGAAACAGCAATCATGGGTGACCGTTGAAAATTCTTGGTGCAGAGTTAGTTTGATTTTTCTTATGTCTATTTAAGACATCCGCCGTCAGGTGAGTGTTTAATTTATGCCCTATGTGTGTTTCTTTGTGGGCAATATATTATTTCCGGGTTTCCCTTTTAATTTGTATTTGTTTTGCTTGTTTAAAGCGGTGCCTGTGAGGTCGTTACTCCGCCATTTTTATGGCTTTCAGATTCCTGATTAATTCGGGAGTTTCCGCGGGGAACTCTTCGCCAATCCAATGGCCTTGTAGTGAGATTTGTCCCGCTTGCCCTCTACTGTCTGCGATGGCTGCGGCAGCTTAATGTCGGTATTTCCAGTTTTTTTAATAAATGAAGACCACCGACCTTCCAGTAGCATACACTTTTAAACCAAAAGAGTTTATATTTCACTGGACAATGTAATTATAATATCTATTTGTTTTAAGACAAGAAATTGAGAAATTCAACAATATTTTGTAACAATAACCTACAAAAAAATGTGTTTACTTAAAGTGTTGATTATTTAGACTAATTAATTTTCTTTAATCGGGAATCCCTTTAAAACTGCATACATAAAATAATAATTATTATTTTTATTAAATAAGTTATTGTCAAACAAAAGTTAATTGTTCTGAACAAATATTTATATGGTAATACTCAACGTATTTTTGTTATTTATTGATGTTGTTTTGCTGTTCATGCTCGAAGAGATTTCAACCATTAAATAAATGGTAGATCCGATCTATGTTTTCTTTTTTGGTCCCTTCATTATTCTAAAACTAAAGTTAATTTTTATAAAGCCTAAACTAATAATTTACAGTACTGATAACTGATTTCTTAAGGTACTCGACCTCAGGCCTTTAACCTTTTTACTTACCATCTCAGTCCAGACAAAAACAGATCCACTAGATCTATTCTTTAGGTTTACCTCTCTCTGAAGTGCAGATGGTTCTTGGTGGTATGCCTGTGGTATCTCCCAGTTCATAGCACATCTAGAGATTGAGGGGACCGGAGGGTAAGGATCAGCTTGAGTACATATATATATATATACTGGTAGGCTAGCCTGCGGCCCAGTGGTATCACTGTGTCAACGAGCAGCCAATGAACAGATGTAGTATTGCTTGAGTGCATATATATACTTGGAGGCTAGCCTGCAGCCCAGTGGTACCACTGTGTCAGCAAGCAGCCAATGAACAGATGTAGTATTGCTAGAGTGCATAAATATACTTGGAGGCTAGCCTGCAGACCTGTGGTATCACTGTGTCAGCAAGCAGCCAATGAACCGATGTAGTATTGCTTGAGTGCATACATATACTTGTAGGCTAGCCTGCAGCCTAGTGGTATCACTGTGTCAGCAAGCAGCCAATGAACAGATGTAGTATTGCTTGAGTGCATATATATACTTTTAGGTTAGTCTGCAGCCCAGTGGTATCACTATGTCAGCAAGCAGCCAATGAACAGATGTAGTATTGCTTGAGTGCATATATATACTTTTAGGTTAGTCTGCAGCCCAGTGGTATCACTATGTCAGCGAGCAGGCAATGAACCGCTGTAGTATTGCTTGAGTGCATTTATATAATTGTAGACTAGCCTGCAGCCCAGTGGTATCACTGTGTCAGCGAGCAGCCAATGATCAGCTGTAGTATTGCTTGAGTGCATATATATACATATATGTATGTATATATATATATATATATATATATATATATATATATATATATATATACATATATAGGCTAGCCTTGTAAAGAAAAAAATGTTATAAAACCTTTTGCTTCACTTTAATAAAGGATAAGATAAAATAGGAAAACCAACCAATATCTCTATTACTAGAGCTACTGACCAAATGGAAACCTAACGCCTGTAGATGTCATAAGAAATATATTAAAACAGAATTCATATGATAGGAAAAATTATGACTTATACAGACAAGTCAAGCAACTAGATAAATAAATAAGCAGAAATTATGATAGTGTTTGAATTTTCAAAAAGATGTGTTTCTACCGTGACCAAGGTGTTTAACTCGGGTACGAACCTGACCATCAATTAACTCACAAACCCGGGTTCTACTTGGTTTCCTGTGTTCTAGATGTTTCCATTTTCCTGTTTGTTCCCGGAACAACTTATAAACTTCTTAAACTCATTGCTAGCTCAAATTTAGAAATCTCAGGTCGGTCTTAGGGTGTTGTTCATTAGAAGTGAATCGCACCCGTTGAGATATAAGAAGAATTTTGATGTCGTTCTGTCTAACCAACAAAATTTTCGTGAACTTGATACGACGGCGTAGTTTAGGTGGGTCTTACCGAGGATGTCTTGTAGTAGGTCTGGACGGTTGTCTCTAGATCATTCCTCGATACTCATTCGACAACATCCTTCTCGTCCTGGGGTTGGCGACCACGTACTCCTGGTGCTCGTAAGACGAACGCTACCTCTTCGTCCTCAGATGAAGCTCACGTTCCCCTCGTTCATCGAATAGTGGACCCGTCGAACCGTAGACCTCGGAGACCTGGACAGTAACGAACACGAAGTGGACTATGGAATGGCCTGATCCACGGTTACTTCTTTACAATTCCCTGGAACATACTTCTTCGGCGTTGAAATCATGTATAATTTCCAATGAAATTCTCCTGGTATTAGTCGTAGAAGTAAAGTTAGACCTTTCTGACGACTCGTATGAACAATTTAGCGTCTCGTCGAAGAAATCCTCTGGTCTTCTTGACTACACGTCTATTCGGCATCATGAACGGGAATGTTCTATTTTCCATAAAATTTTCTCAATCGTTCTTCAACAAAACTACTTCTCTAGTTTTAACGTCGCAACACCCATTCCAATCAATACTTTCCTCGTAGCTTACCACGGGTTTGTTCGCATATATGATCAGATCATTTTGTAATCCGTGATACAAAACAAAATATTCCTAGCATGGATATAAAAGCATAGAAGTCATTAAAGTTTCAAAAACACAATACCGTATACATTCAATACATAGACAATAAAACTTACATTCTTTTTTGGCACTTGGTAAATATGGTAATAGAATAGTAAATACCTAGGTTAATTGACAAAAAAATTGAAATTTATACTCATATGTAACATTGGACAAAATGCTATGTTACAGCCTCCAGCCCAGTGGTATCACTGTGTCAGCGAGCAGCCAATGAAAAGATGTAGTATTGCATGAGTGAAAATATATATACTTGGAGGCTAGCCTACAGGCAATTGGTATCACTGTGTCAGCAAGCAGCCAATGAACAGATGGATCAGATGTAGTATTGCTTGAGTGCATATATATACTTGGAGGCTAGCCTACAGCCTAGTGGTATCGCTGTGTCAGCGAGCAACCAATAATCAGATGTAGTATTGCTTGAGTGCATATATATACTTGGAAACTAACGTAAGGCCCAGTGGTATCGCTGTGTCAGCGATCAGCCAATGAACCGATGTAGTATTGCTTGAGTGCATATATATATATATATATACTTGGAAACTAACCTAAGGCCCAGTGGTATCGCTGTGTCACCGAGCAACCAATGAACCGATGTAGTATTGCTTGAGTGCATATATATACTTGGAGGCTAGCCTACAGCCTACTTGTATCGCTGTGTCAGCGAGCAACCAATAATCAGATGTAGTATTGCTTGAGTGCATATATATACTTGGAAACTAACGTAAGGCCCAGTGGTATCGCTGTGTCAGCGATTAGCCAATGAACCGCTTTAGTATTGCTTAAGTGCACATATATATATATATATATATATAGGATAGCCTACATCCCAGTGGTATCGCTGTGTCAGCAAGCAGCCAATTAACAGATGTAGTAATGCTTGAGTGCATATATATACACTTGGAGTCTAGTCTACAGCCCAGTGGTAAAACTATATCAGCGAGCAGCCAATGAACAGATGTATTATTGCTTGAGAGCAAATATATAATTGGAGGTTAGCCTGCAGCATAGTGGTATCACTGTGTCAGCGAGCAGCCAATGAATAGATGTAGTAAAGCTTGAGTGCATATATATACTTGGAAGCTAGCCTACAGCATAGTGGTATCACTGTGTCAGCGAGCAGCCAATGAACCGATGTATTATTGCTTGAGTGCAAATATATAATTGGAGGTTAGCCTGCAGCACAGTGGTATCACTGTGTCTGCGAGCAGCCAATGAACGGATGTATTATTGCTTGAGTGCAAATATATAATTGGAGGTTAGCCTGCAGCACAGTGGTATCACTGTGTCAGCGAGCAGCCAATGAATAGATGTAGTATTGCTTGAGTGCATATATACAATTGGAGGTTAGCCTGCAGCACAGTGGTATCACTGTGTCAGCGAGCAGCCAAAGGATAGATGTAGTAATGCTTGAGTGCATATATATACTTGGAGGCTAGCCTACAGTCCAGTGGTAACGCTGTGTCAGCGAGCAGCCAATTAACAGATGTAGTAGTGCTTGAGTGCTTATATATATATATGTATATATATATATATATATATATATATATATATATATATATATATATATGTATATACATATACTTGGAGGCTATCCTACAGCCCAGTGGTAAAATTATATCAGCGAGCAGCCAATAAACATATGTATTATTGCTAGAGTGCAAATATATAATTGGAGTTTACCCTGCAGCACAGTGGTGTCACTGTGTCAGAGAGCAGCCAATGAATAGATGTAGTATTGCTTGAGTGCATATATATAATTGGAGGCTAGCCTAAAAGACAGTGGTATCACTGTGTCAGCGAGCAGCCAATTAAATGATGTAGTATTGCTTGAGTGTATATGTATACTTGGAGGCTAGCCTACAACACAGTGTAATAACTGTTTCATAGAGCAGCCAATGAACCGATGTAGTATTGCTTAAGTATATATATATATATATATATATATATATATATATATATATATATATATATATACTTGTAGGCTAGCCTACAACCAGGGGTAACGATGTGTCAGCAAGTAGCCAATTAACAGATGTAGTAGTGTTTGGGTGCATATATATATATATATATATATATATATATATATATATATATATATATATATACTTGGAGGCTAGCCTACAGGCCAGCGGTAAAACTATATCAGCGAGCAGCCAATGAACAGATGTATTATTGCTTGAGTGCAAATCTATAATTGGAGGTTAGCCTAAAAGACAGTGGTATCACTGTGTCAGCGAGCAGCCAATGGACAGATGAGGTATTGCTTGAGTGCATTAATATACTTGGAGGCTAGCCTACAGTCCAGTGGTATCACCGTGTCAGCGATCAGCCAATGGACAGATGAGGTATTGATTGAGTGCATTAATATACTTGGAGGCTAACCTACAGTCCAGTG
>PNEQ01012042.1:0-19119 GCA_003012365.1 Medauroidea extradentata | reverse complement strand
TGTTTTGTGCATGTAAACTTACCGGCACATACTTTCTTATTGTACACCATTCAAGGAGTACCGGATTCCGCCACCAGATGTCAGACTATTTGCTTTTCATCTCGAATTACCGAAGTGGTTAGATTTTCGAGAATGGTTCCAGCACTGTATCCTAGATGGCACTACATGCGTTGGCAGTTTGCAATGGAAATTTATAGTTATACAGCAGTCGGATACTTAAAACGTAAGGCGTTAACATTTTAGGCTGTATGACTTTAGGCTGAATAAATTTAGGCTGAACAATTTTAGGCTGTACAACTTTAGGCTGTACAACTTTAGGCTGAAAAACTTTAGGCTGAGTGACTTTAGGCTGAATAATTTTAGGCTGTACGACTTTAGGCTGAGTGACTTTAGGCTGAGTGACTGTAGGCTGAAAGATTTTAGGCTGTGTAACTTTAGGCTGAATGGTTTTAGGCAGTGTGACTTTAGGCTGAATGACTTTAGGCTGAATGACTTTAGGCTGAATGACTGTAGGCTGAGTAATTTTAGGCTGAATGACTTTAGGCTGAATAATTTTAGGCTGAATAAGGTCGAAGAGAGGGTTTTAGGCTGAACGATTTTAGGCTGAGTGACGGTCGCCCGGTTTGCCCCCGTTAGCGATATTAGCACTCAATTTTCTCTGTGCCAAACTTTTAACATTGATATTTCTAACCTGTAGTAGAACTAACCTTAGCACAAGTAAGCAATTTACATTTTCGTACTGGTGGTACAACTGGGTAGATTATTCTAAGTTTGACAAGAGACAATTTCCGCCGCTAGTTGCGCTGTTGTCGACGTAGTGTCGATATATGCTACTGACGTTCAGATTTACAAGGAACCACTGACGTAAATAAAGCATCTGGAAAATCTTACATTGAACAAATTTCTCATGAGCACTGATTCCAACACAAATTGGACAACGCAGAACTACCACGATCACGTAATAATCAACAAAAAAATATACTTTGCCTTTAAAATGGCTTCCATCTAAAATAAATATGGCGTTACATTCGTGAACCGTCGGTTACCATCGGCAAAGTACGTATTTTGTTTTACACCGTACGACTTCAGCAGAATTGAAGGCGTACATTTTTCCTTGCCAAACTCGTCCATAAGAAATTCAGTTATAGGCCATTCACGATAAAGTGATAACTTGAGCAGCCTTTTAAAAAAATATTTTTTTCACCCGATTTATATATTTTCACCGTATGTGTGTATGATCATTATGCCCTTAACGTTTATAACACTTTTATAATTTTTACGTGCGGCGAAAAAATATTATTATCTGAAAATAAATTTCAATTTTATCAGGGTACTCACTTTCCAACGAATAGCCTTTACTGTATTAACAATGGACAATTCGAATGCACCCGTACGTCTAGGCCAGGTTGCATAAAACTGGACGCGTGACACCAAACAAGTGGTAAGGACGAGACAATACGCGCATCAAGCCTGACCCTAGCCTCTAGGTGCAAGCCACTGAACTGGTGTGCAGTTTTTTCGCCGACAACGCGCCTTTTTTAGACATTCAGTGGTGATAATTTTATGTCCTAGTACATTAAATATACTGCGATGCCGTACTGAACCAAGTTTTTGTTCCTTAAATGTTTGGAAAAATAAGTTTTAAGTTCAGACATCAACCATGAAATTCAGTGATGATATACATAAAATATTTCTTATTACATTCTTTGACCATGTTTATTTAGTCATATATAGCCTACGTTTAATTTGGGGTAAAAGAAAACAGCTTTCCGATTTAGGAAAAAAAAAATGGACTTGATTCACTATGGCGTCTGATCCTCCATTTAAGATGAAGGTGTATTGTACACGCCTAGGAATTTTAATAGATTCTGCACCAAGATTTATGTACTTTAAAAAGACTGCAAAAAATTCCCATTTTCGCCATTTTTGGCCGATACAAAATATTATTTGATGAGTAGTGGTGAACCCGAAATTTGCATACACACGTGTAATGTTCTTTGAATGCTATTCATAAGCAGACTTCACTCATGTGCGATGAGCGGTTTCCGAATAACCTGGCAACGGCCGAAGCTCAGCACGCCGCTCGGAGCCCTAGGCAGACGGTCACCTTAACGTCGGTTGTATTCCTTATTGGTAGAGACCGGAATAAATCGCTGTCTCGCTGACCTATATGTTAGCCTCGAAGAATGTCTGCGTTCTCAAACAAATAACATCTGCTCATTGGCTGCTACTGACACAGTGGTACCACATTATTGGACTTGCATTTAGTTGCCTCCATATTATTACTGCATTGTCCTCCAGGAGGTGTCAAATAAGTAGATACATTCAAAATTCGCGTTTTCATTTGGTAGAAGACTAAACTTCACTTCCCTATACATAACCGAGCATAATCTGCGATTCATTTGGCCACGAACTTTTATGTGTTGTCATTTACATGTGTTACGTCTTTACAGAGATTGGCCTCTCTACAGTGTAAGCATTCTCCGCGGCAAGTCACGACAATATCGACCAGCGGGAGACGTCGAACAAGCCTACAGTCACTTGGAGTCTAGTCAGCTGTCAGAAAATAACGCGAAATTTGCATATCTCTACAAATAAGTCAAGAACCAACTGTGAAATAGACACAAATTTACCGATGTTTGAAATATTTCTTGCGCCTGAAATAAAACGCGAATTCTTCAGGTCCCTACTTATTGAAATTTTACGTATGTTAGGTATTTGTTAATAACCGTGAATACTGGCATTTCAGTTTGTTTTTGTTGTGGGTGTTATGCAACTCAGCTGCATTTGTTCGCAACAACTAGAGACGCTCAAAATTCGTGTTATTTTCTGACAGTAGACCAGACTGCAAGCGGTTGTGCGTTCGCTCGACGTCTCCCATTTGCTGACAATGCCGTTACCTGCCTCAGAGATCGCTTCTGGCCAGTAATTAGAAGTTAAATTGTAGAATGGCCAACCGTCTGTGAAGTGGTCACACACATAAATGACGTCACAAGTGCACGATTTTATCGCGAAAAGGTTTTTGCACAATTTTGTTTTAGTGTTTGACGTGCACATCTTTAGCTGTGCTTCATGGTAATTGGCAGCGTGTCTTTGTTCAGACCACGGTCGTAGAAGAACAGGTCTGGACACTCGCCTATCTACCAATGTATTTTGCTTGACACCCTTGTTGTTTGGCTGTAGTTCGTCAAGTTACCGAGAATGTTGAACTTTTTGGCGCCGTAATTCGGGCGGTCGGACTCAAACTCCACCCACTTATCCCATGGTTAACAATATACAGTAAATCAAGATTGCTGGAGCCATGATTTTAAATTGTGATCGAAGGAAGTATTTCATACATTGATAAAAAATACGTTTTGACAAATTGTTTTCTTAGTGGTAGGGAAGTGGGCGGAGTTTGAGGCCGACCGCCCGGATTACAGCGTCAAAAATGTATAGCATTGTTGTTAACTTGACGAACAACAGCCAAATAACAAGGGGGTCAAGTTTCCAGGCGAGTGTCCAGACCTGTTCTTCTACAGTTGTGGTTCAGACACGTCGCTCATTTGACTGCGCCAATCAAAGTAAGACAATTGTGACACAATACGTCTGCGATTTGCCAGTTGAAACACCAGACAAGTGAGAGTTAAAACAACCAATCACTGACCATGAAGCTGAGCTGCAGATATGCTCATAATTAGACGCTTGATTACTTCTCGTAATGGTTCTAGGTCAGGTTGTACGTCAACAACGTATACTTCACTCCTTCTATGATTAGACGAGAGCGGTTTTAACACATATTTGACAACTGTGAGCCAGTTATAAATAAGGAAACATGTTGTAGAGATATCACGTGCTACACGTTTGTGTAGTTCGTTCAGAATAAAGTGAGCACGATTTAACCTTTGAAAAAAAATCACTAGTTGTTACTGCATATAATTCAACATTAACTATAGTTCCCTTAGTGCTTGCATGGTTGGTAATGAATTGCCGTATATAGTTCTGTATATTTTCCTATTTAAATGCAAAAGATACTTAAATAAAATCAAATAAATTTGACACGTTTGCGTTTTATATAATTTATAAACTTTTTTAGATCAAACTATATATGTTCCTACAGTCTGCACAATTTATCTTAATTGCGCAAGCATTAAGTGACGTGTCCAGAAGGGTTAGACATTTCCCGTAGTTAGCCGTTACGCGCGGAAAGATACGAATTGGCTGAAAATAGAAATTCAGCAGGACTGTTTTGAGTGCTCACTTTGTCCTGAACTGTCTATACTGTTAGAAGCCAATATATATTCGGCTTCAGCCGGTACACGTATAGAACTGAGAAGTCTAGGCTGTTGCCAGATGAATACTCGTGTCTCTACTCCTATTGAAACCAATTGATGTAGAAATCTTGTCGTTATAAAATCATGGCTCCAGACATCACACACAGACTCGTGACGAATGTAATCTCAGATCGCTCTCTGACATATACAGGTTGGTACAAGAGTTTTACATTTGTCTCTAGCAACGACGGAGGCTACGTGCATGAAAATGGTTAAGCTTATAATATGCACTAGACGGTGCAAAAAAAAAAGTATATGTGCTTGTGTGTTTGAAAATTGAGATAAACTTACTTGTGTAACAGTCCTAGCTCTCACAGTAAAACATTTCTTTTGTGGCAAAAATAAACACTTCTTTGAGACAGTTTAGCTTGCGGCAAAGAAATCTTGCTTTACAGAAAAAAAAAAGTGTAGTTTTTGTTACTAAATTTTTCTTTAAAAAAATTCTTTGATATCGGTTATACTTTCTTTGTAACACAGATAATATTTTTTTTCCTCTCTTAAAGATATCTACTACTAGTTTTGTATACCGTTTACTATTAAATTATAATAATAGTAATACCGTTTTTTGTTACCATAACTGTCTACATCAAACAAGTTTCCATACTACAACGTTACTTTGTCATGTTTAGGGACCCTTGTTTTTCCGCGAAAATAATTTTGCCCCACTTTGTTTCAGAGCTTTACGTGCACATCTGCAATTCTGCTTCATGATTATTGGCAGCGTGTCTATATGAAGAGCCGTATATCATTTGTCTGAGCCAATTACAATAAAGTCTCTGCAACACCTCACGACTGTGATTTGCCGGTAGAATCCCAAGGCTCGAGGGAGAGTTAAAATATCCAATCACTGACCACGAAGCAGAACTGCAGACGAGCCTTGGGATTCTACCGGCAGGTTCTTCTTCTCCTTAGATTTCTGATGAGAAGTGTCTGAGGGCGCGTATCGAGCCGGAAGTCACATTACTGGGACGGGCAGCCACTTCCTGCCACCCACGCAACTGAGAATCTGTTGCCACGGCAAGGGGCGGAACTCCTGGATCGATACCACGGCAGCCCACGCAGTGGGTCTCGTTTATTTAACATGATGAGAAGGGGGGAGAGGGGAAGGGGAGAAACTAAGTGCAAACAAGAAGCGAGGAATGAAGGTCATTGGGAGAAGCAGTGGTATCCCACATTTTTGAAATGTTTGAATTTTGTGCAGGAACACACCGGTATTCTCATTAAGTACGTACTGTACATATCGATGCAAGTGATACCGTATCATGACTATGGACCCCAATTTTTGGTGAAGAGATTTCTGCAGAAATTTGTTTCAGTGTTTCTTATGCACAGCTGCAGTTATGCTTCATGGTCAGCAATTGGCTGTTTTTAACCTTTTTCATGTCTTAAGGGTGCCGCCTACCCGCGCGTAAGAGGCTCAAAAGCGAAGGAGCAGTAAGGTCGACCTTGAAGCGCGCATCAAATGCCGCGTCGCCTCAACGAGCCAAGCGCTTAACTATCGTGCAGGGTTCCCACTGAACGGTTTTTGCTCTGGGACACATTGTGGTGATCATATCATTTTATTCGCGGAATGTCTGCAGCTAAGTTTAGTGCAGGTTGCAATCTGAGTTTCACATACATCCGGTTAGTACATTTTGAAGTACGAATGTCTGAAAAGGCCGTTTTTAGCCATGTCGGAGGGCTTAGAAATAGTGTTTTTAATGAGCGTGACGTCTTAACAATGAGGTTCCGACCTTGTCTGAAGTTTGTTTTCTTTTCGAACGTTGGCACAATGGGCGCAAATGGAATATCTTCGTTGTAAAACCCTGTTTACGAACACACCGCAACACATTTGAAGCGTGAGGTAGGCGGTCGCCTTAACGCTTTACCACAAATCACAGTCGTGTGTTATCACAAGTACATTTTTATTGGTGCAGTCAAATGACAAACGTCTTTGCACAAAGACACGCTGCCAGCAACAATGAAGCAAAATTACAGAGGCGCACGTAAAGAAAAAAAAGTTGGTGCAGAAATCTTTTCACCAAAAATTGGGGTCCCTAATTATCACCACAACTGGCAGCAAAGTGCAGGAATGATTTTATGCTAAACCACGCATTCATCGTTTATTATACTAAATAAATTGTTCTACGTAATTTTTTTATTAATAGCGTACTTGCTTTTTTTCATTAGATGTGGTGTAACTAAAACATATAATATAAACAATGAAAGTATTAATTAAATTTCAGAGCCACATTTATTCTACTTTTACGTGTAAATAACTCGCATGTATACATTGTGGGTTACCGTTGTGCCTCCCCATGTCCTTCAAATAACGTTTCTGTTTTCCAACACCGACACAGAGGAGTTTACTAAAAGCAACCTAGGGTTTCTTCGTTACGTGGCAAGGTTTCTTGAACATCCTTGTGATCGAACACGTGTTGTTAATTAGTTCAATTAATTCTTTAGAACGCTAGTATACCTATTATTAGAGACAGAATTTTGTCGCGAAAAGATTTTTGCATCATTTTGTTTCAATGTCTCGCGTGCACGTCGGCAGCTCTGCGTCACGGCTATTGGCAGCGCGTCTTTGCTCAGACACGGCCCCTCATTTGACTGCACCAATAACAATAAGGATATTGTGACGCAATACGTCTGTGATTTGTCAGTAGAACCTCAAGATGTGTGACGGTTAAAACGTCCAATCTCTGGCTATGAAACAGAGTTGCGGATGTCAACATACGGTTTTAAACCAAACGTTGCAAAAATATTTTCGCCATAAAATCGTGGCTCTACCTATTATGAATCGCTTTTTACGTGTCTCGAGTTGAGAAATTTTACTCTAACTGGGATAACCGATTCACATTTCGCGAATATTCGGCTATTATCGTTGACGCATGCGCAGTTCTGACTTGATCCGACATGCTCACATAATCAATTCGAACACCACTTTAGGTACTTTATGACTCTCGTTTATATTGTTATTAATTGCGTATAAAAGGGATTAGAAGAAAGTGTGACTGAAATACTGTCACATTTGTGACGTACAGTGCAGTCAGAGCAAAGAGCAACACTAAGCTGTGAATTAAGGCGACCGCCTGAATGAACGTATTTTGCACGTTCAAGTCTAAGAAATGCGGGGAGGTACAGTAGTGCGCGCATCACTCCTAACCAAGCCTCTAGGCGTATGACAGGAAACTAGCGTCTCGGCGATAGCTTGCTTCATCCAGTGGTAGTCATACCATTTTATGGCGGAATATTTGAACTGAATGTGTGTTGCACCCAACCATACCTTTTAAAATATTCTGAACCAAGATTATCATTAGAATATATTGGTTTGTGGACATACGTCGTTGCTCATGTTTTGCTGATCAAATTTGTGTTGAATGACAAAATACAAAGAAGAACAAAAACAACAGACACAAAACACATACAAAAAATACAAAAAAAAAAAACAATTCCAGAGAAATACTGTCAGTTTTTTATAATGTGAGACAACAAAGAATTCTAGAGATAGAATTCAGTCGAATATCAACACAACACCCAGACATAGAAGACAGACACAATTTTAGAATCAGATTCGCAAAACAAAAATAGGTTGGAAATATACAAAAATGCGAACAGTGGACAACAAACAAAAGACAATAGACAACACAAGTTAAAAACAACGAAAAAAATGCGACGTTTCAGGAATTGCGATCTATTCCCGTCTTCAGGCTGAGACACAGCTGGTCGGAACACCAAATTGCGACAGAATTTCTCTGGAATTGTTTTATTTTTTCCTATTTTTGTACGTGTTTTGTGTCTGTTTTTTGTTCTTCTTTGCATTTTGTCATTCAACGCAAGTTTGTTCAGCAAAACATGAGCAATGGCATATGTCCACAAACCAATATATTCTAATTGTAAATCCCATTGCAACAAACATTTAAAAATCTCAAGAATATCATGTTTGAAAAGAACCGCAAACATCCATTTTCGCAATTTTCGGCCGCGAGTACACAATCTTTAAAGATTAATGAAGTATTTATAAAGGGTATATATGCGTGTAACGTCTTTACAACGCTATTCCTAAGCACACATCACTCACACGCGATGTGTAGTTATCGAATGAACTTGTGTCGGCCGAAGCTGTGTACTTCGCCCGGCGGCTAAGATAGGCGGCCACCTGAAGTCACGTCACAGGTTGAAGGAACAGTACTGACCATTTACTGCACACATCTCACCGCAGAAAATGTGTTGTTTTTGATGAGCTGGGAATAAATATACCCGTGCTGTCTGAAGAGGACGACACAGCTGTGACTGGAACATTAGATCGTTCCGTACAGATGTCACGCAACTTCCTACAATCCAAAACTCAAGACGTCGGGCATCCCGTTGTGTCGTTCTTACAGGGTGGTGCCGCTGCGGCAGGGATATCTGTGAACGTTCTAAGAGGTGTTTTTAAGGCATTTTATATCCTTTCGTGGTGGTATTTCATGGCCAGCCCGTTTTCCTGATCTCGCCCCTTGTGATTTAATTCTCCAGGGATACCAGGATGCGAAAGTCTACCAACGTAAGCTGGGCAAACTGAAATTCCTGTATAGCATCCCTGTTTTTGGAGATACTATTTCTGCTCCAGTTTGTTATAGTGCTTCAAGTGCGCACTTCATTTGAGGCTATTGGTGTCAAAAACAACTATCATCACTGTACTAGAATCACCTTTATCTAATGCATTTCTACCCACACTATCGGGATGGAGTTTACTCAATATAATATTGTCGGGCGCAATTTGTTGGTTGACCCAAATACTTTCGGTTTACTCTTTTTTTTTACCGTAAAATTAGTGCGTTTGGTACTTTCTTTAGCCAACAGTAATTGTGTTCAATCAAGCTCATACATAATTGTATCTCTGTCTCTGTAATGTGTGTGAATTTATAAAAAAAAATTATTTATACACACACGTACATATATCAATTTTAAAGCGGCTACTTTGTTGTGTGTGTTTTGCTCGCCCGAAACATAGAAGTGCCGAAGCGTTAAGGGCGACCTATAGACACGCTTGTCACGTCTCACCCTAGTCTATAGCATCTAGTCAGAACCAAACTGTCATGCCGTAGGCCCTACTCTAGCCTGTATAACATTCAGTGATAGGCCATTCATTTTAGGTGTCACGTTTTTCCACAAGATTTTACTTCCCAAAATATTTCGGGTGAGTTTCCGAACAGTCTCTATTATTATTATTATTATTATTATTATTATTATTATTATTATTATTATTATTCGCGGATAGGCAGTTAGAGGATCACGCAAAGGGTCTACTTGATGTAAGATTTTCTCAGGCGCCACTCTGCTTTTCTTCTCGCTATGCATTTTCTTCCTTCCTACCAACCAAGTGGTTCCTGTCCTTGAATTTCTTGACCTCTTGACTTTCCACTTGTGTATTTTGTGGTTGAATGATCTTACGTCTTGTATAGTTGAATCTCTTATGTATACACCATTAATGTCTTTTGTAACTTCCGTGATACTTTCAATATTCTAAATAATTTGTGTGTACTCCGAGCTCTGCTTTGTTTGTCGGGTGTTCGACACTCTATTGACATGCCTGTAAAATTTCAGCCGACTTTTATTCATTTGTAGTACTAGGCTATGTGAGATCTCTCTTCGGTCTACTCCCTCCACAATTTGTAGTCTTCTTCTGTATTATTGATCCCAAGAAGATGTGCGTGTGTGCGTTCACACATATTATATATATATATATATATATATATATATATATATATATATATATATATATATATATATAAAATTACACAACACACACCTAATTCGTATTTTCGCAATATATCTACAACGGCGTTGAATTAATGAACGATGTTTTGAACATGGTTTATTGTTATCGAGATGTATGCCATACCGAAAAATTGAGAATGTAAACCGTCCACACGTATAAACAAAAATGAACTGTCTCCTCTCTCTAACTACATGCAGTAAACACAACACTTTCGCCGTATGGGACATGGAAATTTGATGCGATCGTCGTTCTTAGCGAGTAAAAAGAAGTGCTCTTGGTGCAAGTTACAGTTTCCTAGGGTTTTAAAATTGTGTACTTGCTGCCTGGGTGTCGCCATTTGCCGCGTGCTTACCACTTTTTTTTGCCTCCTAGCATTGCTGCACATCTAATATTAACATTTCCATAAAAATGGTTAACATTCCTATATTTATGACGTTCTCCTCTAATGACATTCTATAACCAAAATGGCAGATAAATGTGCTCTATAAAGAAGTACCGTAAATATATATAACAAAAATTAACCGCAAACACCCTTGCGTTTACGTGTATTTAACCCGTAAAGTACAAAAAAAAAAAACGACACAATAAACCTAATTCAAAAAGTTCAGCTCAACTAGCCCAACATAAAAACTTTCTAAACACAAAAACCGAAACCCAAATACCCCATCCCAAACAGTCCAACCCAAATAACTTAACCCAAATAACACAACTCAAATAACCGAACCCAAAGAACATTTAACAAAATAACCTAACACAAACAATCCAACTCATGTAGCCTTACCCAAATAACACAATCAAAAAACACAATCCAAATACATAAACAAATGACACACTAACACATTATAACAAACACTATTCTAACCTAAAAAACTAAAACACAACACAACCAAATATATCACAACCAAACCCAACATATCCTAAACAGTGCTGTAGTGACAAAATTGGTACAGGGTATACTCACAAGCAAGGTACGATCATTTCCTGATACCAGGTCGCCAACAGAAGGAAAGCAGAAGGTATACTATACTGGGCTGAATCAACGAGAGGGTATACAGCGTAAACCCGCTTATACTCCCGACTACAGCACTGCTTCTGTTACCTAAATACCGAAACCTAACCAAACTAAACCACTCCAATGTAACTAATCATAACATTACGTAACAACTAGAGATGATGGAATATCGCAAAAATATTTTGTGCCAGTATACCCTTGAAAACACTGTAGTTTCTTGTGACATATATGATTCGGTGATATTGTTGCATGCTGCCCTGGCTATAAGCATATTGAGTAATCCTGGGGGACCGCCAGAGTCGACCAGTGATGAAACGGGTTTTCGCAACTATGTCGCTACTTCAGAGAGATGCCATTGGGATCCCCGATGACGCCAATGTGTATACGTGACTACCAACAGGCACGAGAGAGGTAATGTCTATTTTTAGATCTCTAACAATCATGTTGCATCACCGATTGACGTCACTAGAGGGGCCATATAAAAGCCTCTGAACTGCGCAATATGAGTCAGTCTATTATTGTGCAGTCGATCTGGAGTCTGGAGTCTGCAGTCGGATGTCTGAAGAGGATCAGTATGAGTTTGTAGTCAGCGAATATAAAGTGAGAACCGAGAGTGGTGTGAGGCAGTGCCCTTTGGGGTGGCATTGCCACTGGGGGGGCGATGGGCGTCGTGAGAAGTGACGGGCCGAGATGAGACACTGACGGCGGCGCAGAGAAGACGAGGACCCAGCGCCTTTAAGGCGGTATCACGACGGCATCGAGGCTGATGTAACGTCGGCGGGCTGCAGAAGGGACAGACAACACGACTTGAGGTGTTGTGTCGGCGCGACTGAGCCGACGAGGTGCGGCATCTTGAGGATGACAACACAGCGGCGGCGGTGGTCGGTGTCGAGTCTGAGTAACATCAGTGTCCTGCAGAAGGGACAGACAACACTTGGGGTGTTGGATGGAAGGCAGCAGTGAAGGTGTCAGCATGCTACAGAGAGGTGGTGAGCTGTGGAGAACAACACTGGATGTGTCGTATTGGCGAGAGCAGTCACTGGAAAACTAAAGAGAGTTCACTCTTGATAGTGCTATCAGAAGGTGTGAAGCCCGTGGAGAGAGACTCGTGAAGACATATTGGTGACGTCGGAGTCTACTGTGAGGCGTGAGGCAGCTACCTTCGGAGCAGTGTTGGGCGAAACAAGAGGACTGCAGCGGCGGCACAGACTAAATAGTAATACAGACGTGAAATGACGTGGCGGCTCCTTTGATACTGGCGAACTTCATCGCTTATTGGCTGCCCGAGGTTGTTGATACCAGCTCCGTGTATGTTTGGCTCCTGCATGTTATTGCAGGGTTTCCTGTTGGACTGGCTGCCTGTTATCAGAGCAGCTGCCATAGGTGTTCCCGCCATATTGCTGGTCAGGGAAGCCATTTTGCTGGCGTGTGTGACTAAGTTCGCTGGCCTACGGGCTATTTCACTTCTGTATTCCTAATTATTCTGTGGCGGCGGGCTGACGGGCGAAGAGAAGGTGCGCGACGGGAGTAGAACCGAAGACCTCAAGACGGAAGACAGTGGTGCACTCGGGGTGTTGCGCAGCACATGGTGAGCCGTCACCACTTCGGACTGATAAGATTGTACATTGTCACTATTGGAGAGACTGTTGATTGGGTATATGACTGAACTTTTATTGTGATTTGTAAGCTTTGATTAATGGTAAATATGCTTGTGCTTTAATTCTCAAAGTTAATTAACTTTTCTGAGGCACAGTAGTAATTGTGTGCATAATTAAGGGTATTGTGAAAGTTATAGTTAATTACTGTTTTATGTATTTTTATAAGCTTTGTGAGCTAGTATATCAATAACCTAATTCAACTCTTTTATTTCTAACTATGAGACCTCTATCCCAAAGGGCTCAGAGAATTTCCCATATGTAAGTTTTTGATAATTTGTAACAATATACTTCTGACACAACGTAGCTCTCTGCGGACCAATAACAGGCATCAAATATTACAATAGTGGGATTATTCTTATTGGCCCAGTCAAATAGTGTAACAATTCCGCGTGCAAGCGAAAGCCAGTAAGTAATCTTCTGGTAAGCTGAACGTGTGTTGAAATCCAGAAGAACAGTCAAGTTTCCCCGCGATAAACCTAACCTTATGTACAGTAAAAACTTTACGGGGGAAACACTGCGCGCGCGGTTACGACTTTAAGCGTAGAGGCGATATCACAATACACGTGCCAGCCGGCGTTGTTTGTAGCGCCCCATCGATATTCGCTTCACACTCACAAACACGCCTTTCACCAGGCGGCGTTTTAAATGTGAGCGCTTGAACGTTGATCCAGTCGATACCGTAATTTTTACTCACATTTTGGTACTTTTTATATTAATTTAATAACCTCGTTACATATGGGAAGGACTGTGGCACCTCTTCCTTCACCCTTGTTTTTTATCCGCGCCTGTCGTAACGTCCATAACCACAACGTTAATCAAAGCTCACAGATGCGCCTACGCCTGCAAAGCGAAACGGGACAGGAACCTATCACCGGCACTACCAACTTCACAGGGTTGCCAGTTAAGTCAACCAGTAGTGATTACAACATGGCCATTGGGCGCTGATGACTCGCCAACAGTGTTTTCAGGACCCTACACAAGCAAGTCTCCGGCAGGGCTCCATACCATCCCAAATACAACCCTTCTCCCCATACGACTCCATTTTTTTTTCTCTGTTTATCGTTGAACACTAATCATTAGAGACCCTGTTTTTTTCGCGAAAAGAATTTTGCCCCACTTAGTTTCAGTGCCTTACGTACACACTTGCAATTCTGCTTCATGATTATTGGCAGCGTACCGTATATAATTTGTCTGGGCCAATTACAATAAAGTGTCTGCAACACCTCACGGCTGTGATTTGCCGGTAGAATCCCAAGGCTCGAGAGAGTTAAAATATTCAATCACTGACCACGAAGCAGAACTGCAGACGTGCACGTAAGGCATTGAAACAAAGTGGGGCAATATTCTTTTCCCGAAAAAACAGGATCCCTAAGTATACACAGTCGTGTTCTGCAGCGGAGAAAGCTATAGGCAAATACAGTAAGCGGGATGACTTTTGACACGTGGGGTGACTATGAGACACGGTTATAGTATTTTTATTTTCCATAATAATTGTCAACCGTCAGTAAATATCAACTAAATGTCGTGTGGATATTTATTATTGGGAATTTATCGTAAGTAAATATATTAATTCAATGCTACCATATTTGCGAGAAACAATTTTTGTAATGTCCCAAAGTCTCCCCCTGCTAAGGTTACTAAAATTTTCACTGTAGAGTGGCCAGTTGAATGAACGTAAATTTGGACCGGTGGATAACGACATCAAAGGTTGTGTTCAAAGCTAGGTCAATTAAGTCTAACATAGTGTTTATGTATTACTATTTACTCCTTGATCGTGCATATGGTCACTGAACGGGATAACTCGCTTTTCTGAAGGTCACGTACATTCTATAAAAATCCATTACGACGTTATCTTCCGAACCACCCCTCCAGCAATGAATGGACCCTTCCAACAACATGCCCCGGGCCGTTTGGAGGGGGGTTTGGGGGAGGGATGCCGGAGCGGGCGGCATCGCAATTGCCCCAGTTTCAGCGCGCTCTCATCTCGCCGTTATCGACCCACCCGGGTTCCCGGAGCTAACACCACCCACCCTCACCCGTCCCTCAACGCCATACCTAGCCGCCCGCACGTCGTCGCCAGCTTGCGGCCGGTCAGGATCACTTGTTGAGCTGCTGCCCTCTCCATTCCCCTCCTGCCATCCGTGGTCCCGTCATCCAACACAAACCCTGCAACGTCCTCCGACCCTCCCACGCGACTTGCAGGACCTCCTACCGTGTGGGAGTTGCAACACGTCGCCAGGTGGGAAGGCCACCAGATGTGCGCGCTCGATGCTATTTCCGGCACGACTCCTCACTCGCCTGGGGATGTAAGGGGAGTTCACCTACAATTTTTAAAGTTTTAATAATTTTTACATTTTTACGAAATGTGGTTTGTTTTGTATTTGAAGGCAGTCATTGCGACTAATTTTACTATAGTGAAAATTTTTTAATGTCATAATTTTTGCATTATGACACAACGAATTCCAAACTTGCATAAAACGGTCGTACCGAGATAAAATAATTCTCATTGAATAACAGTGTCCCGGATTACGCCAAGATATGTATTAAAACAGAGTTTTTTTAAAATAACAAATATTGGATTTGAATAAAAATAATGCCAATCTTCTAAAATTAAAAAAAAAACAATAATACAAAAAATATTTTTGGCGTAGTCCGTTCACTGCTTTTTAGTGCCAATTATTTAATTTCAGTTGGCCAGTTGGTTTTCCTTACTATTATAAAATAGTATCATGCAAATTTGTACTTGGACATACTATTACACAAAAACTGTGAAAGCTAAAAATATTTCCATTACTAACTATTAAACAATAAAAATTTAAGGTCCCCTCTTCTTTTTTCACACTTAGCCTTGCCTAACCCCAGAGTCCTGGAGAGGGCAAGAATAGATTCTTTTATGAAAAATTTAATTTCGTGTGTCTCAGTCTCAGGACGTGACGAACCTGCATATTAAGTCACCTCTGACTTTTTAGTTCATCTCGATGGCTAGTGGTATTTTTCAAAGGTTACATTTTTAGTGCTCACTTTATCCCGAATGACCCATATCAAGCCCGTCCTACCCTTTAGGATTGGAAATGGCAGCGATATTGTTGCAGACTGTTGAGGATTTAAACGTAACGGGTCGAAACAAATATGTTTTGTCGCATTGGTTGTTTGGCGGTAATATTTACTTTCTTCTTCACACGAATCTTTAAAATAAACTAGTCTGAGTCACAAAGTTAACCTTAATAAACACATATTCGTATGATTACCGTCAGCTGGGGTTAGGTACTTCGGAAAAGTTACCCATTTAGAAACAATCTGGGCCAGATCTGGCCGGATGTGGATGTCTATTTGGCCAAGATCTGAGCCAATTCTGGCATATCTCGGATATTCAGTATATTTTTATAACAGTTGGTACATTTTACATACAGTATGTCGCAGTCTTAAATGAAGAAATAATATCGCATAAAGCCGGACATGTTCAATAATGATTATTAGGGTTTTGTCATACACATTTGGCTGCCATGTGAGAAATAAGAACTTCAAATAATGTTCCAAATTGTCCTGTAGTCTCAATAAACTCAACTTGATGGTACCTATAGTTACAATGGTATATAACTTGATGATCATTAAATTAATGCAGTGCATCCGTACAGCCAATAGAATCACTGCCATCAGTCGCCACAAAGAATATTTTTCTCCGTACCCGATACAGTTCTCTACGGCGGTGCAAGGTTTAACACGCTGTACACGCTTTCGGGAGGACATGCAGTCAATTCCCAGCTTCAGCCATCCTGATTTCGTTTTTCAATTGTTTCCCAATATCGCTCCCATGCTAGTGCTGGGATGGTTTCTTAGCAAAGACCATGGTCAATTCCTCTCCCAGTTCTTGCCATTGTGTCAAGTAGGAGTCGCCGTCTCTAATGACCCGCTGTCGACGAGACGTAATACCCATTTACCTTTAAAAGTCATAGGTCGTGTTCGATTTGGCCGTGTAAGGACCCTTACCACACTTCAAGTCCTTGAAATATGCATCACGGAAGTGATGTCACTGATACCACTTTTCGAATTCACATAAAGGTCTCACATTGTTTAACCCTTTAAAATGGTTCTCTATGTCAAGTGGTTCTCGGGGTGAACATAAGGGTGGCGCGCTCAGACTGGAGGCTACTACTGTCTCCACCACTCAACGGTGACTCCTAAATACAAGACAATTATCAAACGCTACGATATTGACTAGAATACACTTTAATTTGCATGGATAGTGCACTGTGCAGCTTTGTAACTGGCGTCGTACAACCTTGGCTTAAGGCCTTAATATAGGGAGCTTTAGTTGAAATATATTGGAACCCAGTTCCAAGCGGCTTACCACTGAGTATTGACGCCGTCGACACTCTGACGTTATCGCACGTGAGCATGGCTGTGACTTCCCCGGGTCACGAGCGGAGTCCCAGACGTCCGGCCCTCGGACGACGGAGTTGGTCAGCAGGGGGACGGCGTCCTAGCCGACCTGGAGGTACCCCAGCTGACGGTCCGATGAACAACTCCCTTCGATGGCACTGCCCCCTCGTTATATATGTCAGCCTGCTCTCAATAGTGAGGATAACCTTCAGAGTGTTGTCATAACACTGCTCCGCGCTTGCAGTTCCCCTGCCTGGTGAGCGCTGCGGTGGTATCCGTAACAATACGCACCCTAGAATGTCCTCTTCAGCTAAGAGGACGAGCCACTTATCCTTCTTGAGCTCTAGATCCGAATTCACAAAATTCAACCTACTTCATGAAGGGAACAAGGGCTTATGGCTCAAGGGCAAGTGATCAAGGGCACGTAGCACTGAAATCGAACACGGCCATTAATTGATGTAAGGTATGTTTCCTCAGTCACGTGGCCAGATTTTGTCGATCACATGTCTCAACGCCTGCAAGTAATTCAGGGTTTTAAGGCGACGGTACATTTGGTTAAATATTTTACTACGTGTGATGCACGCAGAACGTTTCTACGGGTTACTTTATTTGTATGATATATAATATTAGGTTTGTGCTTTTTTCTTCGATATTTTGAACAATATGTTTTTCAGTTTCATTTCACGGTTAGTTCTGTCTGTTGTTTACAACTACTGTATTTTTATAGCGGCGATTTGCCAGGGTAACCGAGTAGATCGGGAATCCGCCTTTGTATCTTATCGGACGCATGAAACTTTAGTCGGGTTCCTATATGCACGCCTCGAGTAGAACTACTTTTCTAGCCACGCTCTAAGAGCTTATAATAAGAGAGTTCTAACTCCATTGTTAAACAACGAGAACCTTAAAAATTTATTCTTACAGTTTTAAGACTTACATGTCATCGTTAGTATCTGAATTTTTCTGTTGCAATACACAAAATGGATTTTTAGAGTTTTGCCCCTGATATATCACATTTTGTGGTCAAAATAAACCAAAATGAAGCAAAATATTTTTTTGCTAGCAAACGGTATATTAAAAAAAAAAACGTTAAATCTGAGATTATACCCCAAATTCTATTTACATTTCGCTACAATTCAGACTATGCGATTTAGCTGTTAACTTATAATTACGCCGCAATGTGTGAGGCAAAATTTTTTATATACTCATAATTTTCCCGACAAATTGCGACCAAACTGTACATTACTAGCTCTATTGATATTCTTGTATTGTAACTCAAGTTAGGCTAAATAGAATTTGCGGTATAGTTACTGATTTAACATTTTTCTTATCAGAATTCTAGAAAAGCGAAAAATAATAAAATTCAACACGGCGACTGAAACCGAGCCATAATGCATAGTGCCACTGATTTTTGGTGAAAATAAATTAACACCAGCTTGTTTCAATGCCTCTTTGCTTCACGGTCAGTGATCGGATGTTTTGAATGTAACCGCGTGCTGTCACAGGGTCGGACAACGGCCGGCCGCTGGGAGGAGATGAGGTCGCCGCTTTGAGAACACACCCGCACCAACAATCAACAACCGTCGGCCAGCATGCTCGAGGGCGTGGTCGCGACCGTGCTCAACCGCTACCTGGGCAAGTACGTGCAGGACCTCGACACCGAGAACCTCAATGTCGGCATCTTCAGCGGCAACGTACAGCTGGTCGACCTGCGGCTCAAGCCCGAGGCACTGGTGAGTCAACGCTACACACGGGGGTAACATAATGTCTGAATGATGGCGAGGGGAGTGAAGCCAAGAGGGGGGAAAGGTAGCCACCACGGTCTAAGAAGGTAGAGGTCTTGACACTGAGGAATAAAATGTGACTCCTTCATGTCGCCGAGCGCTAGTAGTAATTTGGTGGAAGATTTGACTTGTTTTTGTATTTGGCTTAGCTTAAAATGTGAAGTTGTTACCGGAATTGCGAGTATTATATCGAAGAAAAAATGGGAACGTAATTTTGTATTGGAACACA
>PNEQ01012041.1:0-19119 GCA_003012365.1 Medauroidea extradentata | reverse complement strand
ATGATTAAACATTACATTTTCTTTGTCATTGAAATAAATTACATTTTTACTACCAACACTATTTCGATTACATTATTGTGAGTTTCAGCTGTGGTATTGTGGAAGACTTGGTGCCTACATTCAAATAAAGTAATGATTATGTACAAGAACACGTATATACATATATATATACATAAATAAGCAAAATAATCAATTACATCCTTGATATTCATATGTTGCTTTCAATTTATCTTTCACGTGTTCCTCAAGATAGGGAAGATGTCATCGTCAGAAAATAAACTGGATTATTATGTATTTAATTTGAGTAATTTTGACTTAGTACCACTTCCCCGGCCTTTTTATTTTCGTAACATAATTTCACCCAGCGAAAATATTCAAGGCCATGATGTCGTACAGTACATGTTTATATTTAACCGGAAAACATTATTTTGAATTTCAAGACCGTTAAACGGCTTGGGTTCACCATACCCGGCAACAACAAACACAAAACTTCACAAAAACGTACAACTACACAGTAAAGTTACATCACCTTCAGCACATAATCCGTTAATAACGTATAGTTGATAAAAGTTAGAAATCATATTCGTAACATTTATGTTTAGAAGACTACAAGCCACTCCATATCAGAGTTAGTGAATATTAATTAACATTCCAGTGGTTTTGCAGATTCTGGATGGATAATTGATTACAAATTCAATCAGTTGAAAACCACTGGGAAATCAGTGAATATACACTAAATTCTATTTACAGTGCCAAATATTAAGTGATATTCAAGGGGTTATACAATGCTTTTATTAGTTCTAACTTCTCCATCCAGAATCTGTGAAAACCACTAGACTGTTAGTGAATATTCCCTCATTCCATTTTTGAGTAACGTACAGAATATTCAGATAATGCAATACACACAAACACACTGTCTAAGGCATGTCTACCAACAGAGAGATGATGATGTAACTGATAGCGTAAGCCAGGTTGGCTCTTACCGAGCCGCTATGTCTCGAGCTAAGGTTACTTATACTGCAGGTTTGAAAGAATATGTGTTTCCGTATGGAAGAGTTTGGCACATGGAATATTTCTGCCGCTAATTTCACTGCTATCGCATGTGGACCAGAAGAATACGAAACTGTATTTAAAATAATTTGAAATAGGTTTGTAAATGACAGAAGTCAAAATAAACCAATTTCTCATTTTAAATTATCATCTTTATGTAATTCAAAATTCAGGAAAGCTGTGTGATTGGTCAGTTTGTACCCACTATCGATACTAGCGCTCAAGCGGCACAAATGTTCCCTGTGACAAACTTTAACACTGATTTGTTTATAACCTGTAGCAAAATTACCTCTACTCCAGCTTAGTCATGCAAACTGCCGCAGCCTGTAGGCAACTTTAATTTCAAACTTATTTGGTTTTTCTAAACTTTCCTATCTGAACAATATTGCGAAAATCATCGCACCACTAACTTTAAAAGAAACCAAAATATGACGGTTCGATAATACAGTGAACTGAACGTCAAAGTATACATTAAAATGAGAGCGTACATTGCAGTGTCCGTATTTAACTAAGCAATGAAAATACAAATGTCCATTTCTTAAGGCACACACACAAATTATAAATATTAGAAATATTTAACATGTATTTTATTTCAGAAGAGAAAACAAAAGATTCTTTAATAGTTGAAGTTTGCAGCTCCTGCAAAATTAATTTAACTTATATTCGTAATACAGTAAAATATTGATATAAACGAATTAGTGGCCTCCTATTACTTCTGCAACTCGTGTAATTACATACGCTGGAATATATTGACAAGATTTCATAAAACAGCGTTGTTGAAAATGTTTTGTTATTTAAATGTCTCCACTTTGTTTACTGTGGCAATTTCTATTCTGATCGGCGCCAAGCTCTGTACATCAAATGGAGTAATACATACACTTTGTATGATTTTGATGCATCACTGCGACGTTATAGTATTGTGCACAGTCGTATAACATTTCATTTGATCACAAATACCACAAATACATTAATTATTCATGTGTGTGGAATTAAGAACATTATATATATATATATATATATATATATATATATATATATATATATATATATATATACACACACAAGCTCTCAGTACCTTACCAAAAGTATGTAACTCAAACATTCAGTTGTTCAAGTATTTATTAAGGGAATGCTGATGTATTTTTACATAAATAAGAACTCTTGGTAAGATTGTTTCAGTTTAAATAAATAAATATATATATATATATTTTTTTTTCCCATTGTATACTGAATAATATGTTATCTGGAATAATTAGAGATCTTCAAAAACAAAAATAGATACTTTTTCGAAATAATTTTACAAGTACCAAAAAAAATTTACTTCTACCAAGTTATCGACATTACTAACTCAGGTAAAAAGTAGGGTTTATTATAGCCGAAAAAATATAAATCCCTTCTCACACAGTTAAAGTATAAGGTTTTTAATTTTTATAAGATGAAGTAAGAAGTACGTACAGTGGTAGTTTATGCCAACGATATTGGCTGTATTCCCTTGCTTATACTCTCCTTTTTTCAGTGTCCTGGGTTGTAAACTTTCTTTCAAACTTTTCAACATAACAGTGCTGCAAACATTATTACACCTTCCCATTGACTAATCTGATTGTATGATATTTCCAAGACTACAAATAAATAATCTATTAGTATATATAAATTGAATTATTACTTAGCAAACCAATGTTCTATTATATTTTTGATGAAGCAGTCTGTATAAGAACTCCTGGTCGCAAAAATTACTTACAAAGTTACATAAATTAAACAGATACACTACAATTTAGGAAGGTATCATACATGAGTAATAGTAGTATTACAAGTTTGAGACAAAAACTTTATTTGTGGGCAATTCCCATGAGTTCTTATGGGATAGAGGTCTTATAATTAGAAATAAAATAGTTAAATTAAGTACTGGATTTAATAACTCACAAAGCTACGAAATACACACAACAGTTATCAACTATATCTCTCAAAACACAATTAGTTATGCACACAATTACTACTGTGTCACAGACACGTTAATTAACTTTGACAATCAAAGCACAACAAATGTCTACCATCAATTAATTAAATAGTACAAAACACAGTAAAATTCAGTCATATATCCAATCAACAGTCTTTCAAATAGTGACAGTGTACAACCTTAAAAGTCCGCCGTGGTGATGAATCGTCGTGTGCTGCGCAGCACCCCGAGTGCACCGCTGTCTTCACTCTTGAGGTCTTTGGTTCGACTCCCGTCGCGTACCTCTTTCTTCGCCCGTCAGCCCGCTGCAGCAGTCTTCTTGGTTCGTCCAACACTGCTCCGAAGGTAGCCGCCTGCCGCCTCACAGTAGACTCTGACATCACCAAGATGTCTTCATCAGTCTATCTCCACAAGCATAGTACCTTCCTCTAGCACGACCAATAGCGAACTCTCTCCAAATGTGCCGATTCTGCGGTTTTATACTCCTCGAAACAGTCGGGGAATAACCGCATTACAGGGGTCTAAAAATAGACATTACTACATGTTTAGGACATGAATTGAATCACGTAGGCCGCCCTCGTAAGGTTAAGACGCAGTTGGGACAGGTATCTATGACGTAGCTTCGGCGTGACTTCCATCACGTAGCCACCCAGCCTATGATCAGAGGCCAGTCCATAAAGTGTTACGAAAGAGCCGCCGACCACTTGCCTCCAGGTACATGGCACGCAACAGTAGGAATATTATGAAATTAAAACCTAGAACTTTGCTTGTGGCTACTAAAACCATGTCTAGCTTAATAAACAAATATTCTGTTCAACTAACACAATTCCAAACCTATTATTTAACCACGAATAACAAAATATAAAACACAAATTGTTAGCTCACATGAATGCAACTATGTTTCAAGTACAGTAAATACAGATATTTAAGTAGTATTCAATCTGTCATTAAGTTTAAAAGATTGATAGAAGTTTGAAAAAAAATATGTAAAGAACGATTATAATTTTCAAGAGTCAATCATTAACAAATACTTTAATGACAATTCTTTCCACATATCCTGAAATTTTTCATTTAACTATCGTCAGGTGTTTTTATCATCTCTTCAAATAAGAACATTGAAAACGATAGATACATGGCCGGAACAATTACAATTAAATTATTTCAAATATGTTTGGCTTCTTCGTTATCTAAAAGTGACTCTCTAATAATCTTCGCTTTCGTCATGCTTCAAATATCGAAGATAATTTATTTTTGTGTCATTGTGAGACCGAGCGAAGAGGCGCAACGATATCACGCTGGACACGCAATCGGAGGGACTCGGATTCGATCCCCGGCTCCAGCTATCTTAATTTAAGTTTTCCGTGTTTTCCCGAAATCGCTCCAGACGAATACTGGGATGGCTCCTTAACAAAGGCCATGGCCGATAACTCTCCTTGTTCCTTTCCTTGTGTAAAGTTGTGAGTCATCGTCTCTAATTACCTTGCTGTCGACGAGACGAAAAAACCCACTTATAGGCTGCTCATTATGAACTGAGATTTCAGAGAACTTGTAATTAATTAAATGCATGTTTTATTGGGCCAGTATAATGTTAACTGTTGAGAGTGTTGAAACGTTTACACTGGTTTTCAGTTACGTGGAAATTTTCGTACTAAAAATAGTAAAAATGTCCGCAAAAAAGCTAAAATGAAACTTTATGCAGTGCTCACTTTATCATGAACAGCTTTATACCTTACCTCACCACTGCGAGGGTGTGTGTATTTTCGTATTTAATTGTAATACGTACTCGAATATGAGTTACAGGAAAATAAATGCAAATAATAATGTGACTACTTGTTGGACGTATTTTGTACTTTATAGCTTAAAAATTGCAGCTAATTGAAGACAACACACTAGCGCATCACGTCCTACCCTAGCCCCTAGGTGCAAGTCTTCTCGCTGATAACTTGCTGTTATGAGATATTCTGATGTGACAATATCATATCATCACGTAATGTTTGAGATAATTTGAAATAAAGGTGTGTTGTACCCTAATATACCTTTTAAATTATTGTAAGCCAAGATTAACCTCCCTAAAAAGAACTGAAAATACATCTACCTACGCCTTCTTTGGCCGAGAAAAATAAGCTTTATAAATTAATGGCGGACATGAAGAGGGCCTACACAGTTGTGACCTTCTGTGAATTCTGTCCCTAAGCAGGTCACACTCACGCAATTTGAGTCGTTTTCGGATAAATTTTTGTGGGCCGAAGCTCTGAACACCGATTTGCTGCCTGGAAAGGCGGGCAACTTAAGAAGTATTTGTACTGGTTTCAATTTCCCGCGCATAACGCATATGAACAGCGAAGTGATAACAACCAGACTACCATGCTCGGCGAGAAGCATGTCACCTCTATTCGCAGCGCACTCAACTAGCATTCAAGGTTTACTTTGTAGTCTTATTTCTATGGGTAAGCTATGATCCCAACATTTTATTTTTCGATAGTACGAAGTAAAGGCCAACGCATGCATCTCGTTTTGCGCTTTACGAGTTCAGGTGATATTTTCAGAGTAGCAGCAGTATAAAAAGATTTTATAGCAATTTTGAGAGATACGAAAATAGTGTTCCTAATAAGCGTGAATCGAAGATGATTCAAGTGTGTGTACTTTTCGTTGACGAACGTAAACGTAAAATTAATTAGTTAAGTTGTTTCGCATAAAAAAGAATACGCGTGACGCATTACAGCAGCGTCTATGCGTCACGCGAAGACTTCTTTAAGCTTACTTGAGATCAAAATACATTATCGTTCTCCACTTGCCTAGTTATTTTCATAGAGATTGTAACTCGTCATATGACAAGAATCACGTGCAGATGCCGAATATATAAACACACTGAAAAAAAACTATGTCTTTAACAAATAAACGCATATTTGAACTCATTTACATCTCAGATAATCTGTAATGATATGTACCTCCGTAGTTCAGCAATACATCACTCTCAACAATTAGTAACACATTTATAGATAACGTTATCAATGCAAAATTTATTTTTGAATGAAGAAACAAAATTTAAACATGAAAAAATTTAGGTAGAAAATAAATTATATAGTTCTGAAAAAAAAAATACAGCCAGTATAAAATATTAACGTTGTCCCAATTGTATTATTGTAATTATATAGCATGAATACCTTACACAAACAAAGTTTATTACATGCATTAACATAATTAAAAACAATTTATTCTTTGACTTCTTTAAATCAATGGCAATATATTTTAAGGGACAGACAGACACGAATATTGTTTGTTTCTTGATAATAATTAGCCAAATAAAGCTCACAAGTCGCACACCACGTATTCTCGCATATACACACACAGAAAGTATTAACAGCATGAAGTGGAACACCGAAGACGGAAAAGACGTGAAGGATGCAGGCATGCCTTAGATATACAAGGTAGAGAAAATGTCAACCACATAATACTCAGGTAGACAATGAGCCAAGATGACACCATATCAAGACAGGAACAGCTTGGACGGAAGAAAGGAAGAAAATGCATAGTGAGCAGATGAAAGAAGGGTGGCGCCTGAGAAAATCTCAAATCAGGTTGACGCTTCACGTGGTCTTCAAGTGGTTTAAACCTGTATTATATATATATATATGTTATGACAAATGCGTTCCCGTACTATTCATCCTATTGCGATGTAACTTTGGTGAGTTGTTGTGAGTTGCAGAGGTTTTTGAAAATAAAATGGCGGTGTATCAAAATGGGGTAGTGTGTGAAACGGGACAAAAAAAATTTGTAATAAAAACACTTTGGTGAGATCTTCGTACGCCCACGAATGTTTGTAAAATATTGAAAAAATAGAGCACTGCAAAGCATGCCGTGTATATCTACGACTTTTTTTTTTTCAACCTCCGATTGGCTGTAATAAAAAAAAACGGGAATGAATTAGGAAATTATTTTAATGTCAAAAGAAACGTACATCTTTACACTATTTTTCCACATAATCACTGTGCAGATTGAGGCATTTGTCGTACCGATGCACCAGCTTGCCAATACCCTCCTTACAGTCCGGATTTGGCACCGAGTGACTTCCACCTTGTCCCCACGTTGAAAAATTGGCTTGGATTACGACGCTTCAACACCCATGATGAACTGCAGGACACTGTTAAAACGTGGCTGAACAGGCAGGAGGCATCGTTCTTTGCAGAGGGTATCGGCAAGCTGGTGTATCTGTACGACAAATGCCTCCATTTGCACGCTGATTATGTGGAAAAATAGTGAAAAGAAGTACGTTTCTTTTGGCATTAAATGATTTCCCAATTCATTTCCGTTTTTTATTACAGCCGATCGTAGGTTGAAAACAAATAACCCTCGTAGTTAAGGTCATGCTCTTTAGTTTCTATTGGTTTTGCGATAATTGTTTTTTTAACTTAAACGAGAGCACACATCGAGAATTTGTTTGGCAGATTTATTTAAACTGGTTTACACTATCATAACTAATTTTTTAAAAGCAAGAAATTATACAATTTAGACTAAAAATGCAACTAACCATAATTTCGCTAATTACATAATTAGTTAAAACCATATTATTTACTGCCTTGAAAAATTCAGCCAACATGGAGAATATCAGGGAGATTTCTGATATCTGCTCTCATTTAGGCATAAATAATTAATATTGCTAAAAAAACTATAAATTGAGAGCATGGCCTTAAGACAAAAAAATATATTCCCTCTCAAAAGCATAGAAAATTGTATGAACTGCTATAGGAGGCTATATAAACGTTCTGTACCGTACGAACATTGTCAGGGGAGAACGAGTAATCTGGCTTCTCCCAGCAGTGAAGTCAATACAAGTGATATGTGACGTAACTACGGTGAAGCTGTTGCTGTGCTATAGTTACTGCGGTGTAAACACACACCAGCCACGATACTGCGCTCTGCAGGGCAACTTGGTCTGGCTGCGGGTCTCAACTTGGCTTCCTTCATAATTCAATCGTCCCGTCAACTAACCGAGTAAACGAGTTACCGCCTGGCAGCGTAGTGTTTCAGCAAGACTCTACCCGACCTGTACGCCAAACTCCATCCCCAGACACAGCATTTCCTTCCTCCTTATTGTCTCTCGTGTAGTAATGACTTCCCTGAACACGATGATGAAAAAATGCCCGTCCCTTACAAAAAAAAGTCTTCAGCTTGGATTCGTACGGACTAGTAAGTAAAAACAAATTGAATTGTTCAGTTGAAGCAATTTTTCGTGAAATTAAAAATAACTACATATATAGTTATTGTAATGCTTAACATAAAGTAGTTATTTAGAGAGTATCGTAAAATTATAATATATTCTAATATATTTTCGTTAAACCTACAATTAAAAACCTACACTGTTTTTTGTCTATTTCCATCTTGTTTCATATTGGTGATCTGGTTCTATATTATTGTCTGTCTTTTGTGTCTGGGTGTTGTGCCAATATTCAACTGAATAACATTTCTAGAATTCTTCTAATATAACAATTATTTTGTGAAAAAAATTGACAGAATTCCTCTGGGATTGCTTTTTTTTAATATTTTTGTGTGCGTTTTATATAGTTATTTTTTTCTTGTTCGTTTTCGTACTTTGTCATTCAACACAGGTTTGATCAGCTAAACATGAGTAATGGCGTATGTCCACAATCCATTAAAGTTTAATTGTAATATCCCATTGCAACAAACATTTTAAAATCTCAAGGAATTTTCATGTTCTTTTTCAAACCTATTTGCAAGTACAATAATTTTTTCGTGTTAAGTTAGCCCACAGAGACATTCTTTGCTAAAAAAATAAAACTGCGTGAAAGTTCGTTGTCGACCAAAACCGTAGGTTTATCGAAAAGTATCGGTACAGACCATATGTCACAATATGAAGTAAGTTTATTAATAATTTAACTGTATACTGAATATACACAAAAAAGATTAATATACAGGCGAGGCTCGTGGATTTTGACATAAGTAGGGCTGCGTACGAGGAGGAACATTTATCCCCAATAAATGGAAGGGGGTCCAGGGGTCCTCCCCAGGAAAAAATTTGGATTTCAAGGTGCAAAATGGAGCCATTTTAGCAGTTCTCGTTCCTAAACATTGAATATACTTTCGGTAGATATATTAATATTTGTTTAAAGAAACATCCTGTTAAGAGGCCTCCCTAGTCCCTAGTAGAGGAAATAAAGTAACGTTTCAAGCAATTACCGCTATTCCATTTTCTCAAACAGTTTATAAAACATTTCAAGGTATACATTTTTTAGACCAAAATTCACAAAATCCACAAACATAATTTTAACAAATGTAACGTACCTTTGGATTACTGTGTTCAGCACTTGAAGTAGCAAGTATATGGAGAAAAACATGGTTAGCTGCGTGGAAAGTTACGCCAAGTCGAAATCACATCAGAGAGTGGTGTCCAGACACCGGGTTGACATTATAGCTCAGTTGTTTTTAAGGTTCTTAAATCACATAGTTTCACATTTAACAAAACTGCACCGTTAATTTAATGCACTACAGTACTTGTAATTTTACATTGTTAATTTAACTACGTTTCACTGTATTTGATAATGACAATTTTACGTCAAAAACACGTTCAAACTAAATGGTCACTTAACTAATGTGTGGACACCCGTTACTTGTACGTGAAGTTCATTTGCTGCTTCCTTTCTTAGAACAAATTTCGCAGTAACTTGCTATACAGTGCTCATTTTATCGTGAACGGCCTATATGGGGCATATGTAAGGAGAAGTTAGAGACTTCAAACGATTTTTATGAATATAAAAAACGAATTTATACATAATAAAAATATAAAGAAACAAAAGAAAATAACTCGAAAGGCCTTAAATATTAAAATTCACTTAAATATTACAATAAATTCAGTGAAATAATAATAGATACGGAATGGTTAATTCTAATAGTAATTCCCCATTTTACGAAATACTCGCGTATAGGGAGGGTACATTTATTTATGGCTTTCTGTCTCGTCTACTGCGGAATAATAAATAAGACAGATATTCAAAACCTATGGAAAATCTTTTCATTGATTTTGTTGGTCCCTTCCCAAGAAGTAAAAGGGGTAATAATACATTTTTAGTTTGTGTCGATGCATTTTCTAAATTTGTCTCGCTAATACCTTTGAGAAAAGTTGATTCCATTTCCACTGTATGTGCTCTTCAAACACACATATTTAAAAATTTTGGTGTTCGTTCATCTATTGTTTCTGATAATGGTTGCCAGTTCACCTCAAGGATTTTTCGGAACATGTGTTTTTCTGATGGCATCCGCCATGTCACTCTATCTCCTTACTACCCACCCTCGCATGCAGAGCGTTTTAACCGTTCAGCTCTCGTTGCTTTTCATGCGACGGATCAAAGAAGTTGGGGCAGTAATTTTTCTTGGCTTCAAATGGCTTTCAATTATGCCAATCATGAATAACACAAAACTAGTCCCTTCAAACATGTTTTACTTATGCTCCAAACGATCCTTTGTCGAGTTTTAATGATTTGTTGCCGGATGATCCTAGGGACATCCGACAAGTTTGGATAGCTGCCCTTAGGAATTTAAAACGAACTCATGTCAAAAGCAGAGCCAAATATGACAAACATCGGGTTGACAAAACATTTAAAGTAGGCGACCTTGTCCTTTGCAAGGCCCGTCCTATCAGCAACGCTGCTGATAAGAAAATGGCTCAACTTTGTAACCATTGGTCTGGTCCCTACCAGATCCAGCGTTTTCTTACGCCTGTGACCACTAGTCTCGCTGAACCTGAGCAGGTCATTACATAACTAGAGATCATGTCTCCCACCTGAAACGGTATTATTTTTCTTAATATTCTCCGCGGTTTAGGAGCTTCCGATTCTAGGTGTCCATTGTGTGATTTTTGTTGTTCGCTGGCTATCTACCAGCATTGTCTTAATTTTTATGACCTCGACTTTTGTACAGTGGTCTGATCAACCACTTGTCTTTAGGTCTACTCATTTGTGTGCGCACACAAAAAATAAAATAAAAAAACCGCGGTACTAGTCAAATAAGAGTTAATTGGGCTATATATGTTATTTCCTCTGGGTGATTATAGAGCATTTAATTATTCTAGTTAGATATTGGTTACTTGTGTTAAATATTCTTGTTGTAGTTTGCGTGTGTTGTAATTTTTTTTTAGGAAACCTTTTTGTGGTTAACGGCTAATTTCTGGGAGATGTGTTATTTTCCCTTCTTTTGTGATTTGGCCTATGGTAATATTTTAGTTCTTTGTCCTTCAGCATTTTAAGATGCTTATGGGTCTTTCGACATTGATGTCATAGAGACATTTATCCTTTTTATTTAAATCTATCATGTAAGGTATCATTGTTTGTTTTAGAGTTGTTCTCCTGTCCTGTCGTGATAGACATGGTCACCTTGCTATTATTCTTCGTGCTCCTGATTGTAAGCAATGTTGTTTCGTCGATGGTCACCATTACTCCTCTGGACTCTGGCATCGTTTTCTAGAGAGAAGTTGACCTCTTGTTTTCTAACAATTTTTATTCTGTAGTGCTCAATTTTGATTTGCTTGCTCTGAAAGAGGAGTGCAATGGACTTTGAGACATTGTTAAATACTGTGGTATCGGTGCATGATAATGAGGGAAGACATTTTTCTATAAACTCATCTTTTGATATAAATTTCAATTTTACAGTACTTCAATTTAAAGATAGCTTTATTACATTTAAATCTGAAACTGATACTGTGACCTCTCTGCTACCAACACAATCAAAACGTGCATTAATTGATTTTGGAGGGAAAACTTTGAAAACTGTTTTTGGTACTTTGGATAATGAAGATTTAAGAGTTTTGGAACATAGTTTCAATTCTATTGAACATTCTGAAGATGACATTTCTGCTAGTATAGCAAACCAAATTATTTTTATTAAAAATTTTTGAAGACAGAGCAATCAACAACACTTTATAGAAAAAAAAAAGTCATTTATATTTGGATCATTATAATTCATCGTAGTCTAACATAACTCATTTGATACACGAAGCTATTGAAAATATTGTAGCCTTGAATTGCATGATTTATTTGAATACTATGTTATTACGTATTAGTGATGCTCTTTCAAATGCTAAATTAGAAATTTTTGATCTGCGACATGCCATAGAAACCAGTGTACATGGAAAATTAAGTACTACTTTGCTAAATGCTTCATTATTTTTGAATATTATGAAAAATATTCAACATCTTGTCACTTTACCTTTACACATGACTTCAGACAATTTATGTATGTTTTATGGACTCTCAACTGTTCAGGCGATTGTTTACCATTCTTCTCTTTACATTGCTATTAATATTCCCTTAGCCAAAAAGAATAGTTTGTTTAAGAAATATCACACCTTTCCTTTCCCCTTTCTGGCTCCCAACTTGAACAGGTATGAAACTTTCATGTCAAAGAATTTTTAATTGTAAGTTTGGATAGAAAACATTTTGCTACAGTTGATCGTAATTCATTGTATTATTGCAAAACTCATGGTATCACCTTGTGTCCTGCTTCGTTTCCTTTTTTTTTTTTTTAACACAAATATTGATAGTTGTGAATTTAATATTTTCTTTGGAAAACCGTAGCCTATTTCAAATTTTGTGATAAATCTGTGCTGAACCTTAATCTTCCCTTCTTACGTAAAACCTCTGCACATTGGATTTTTGCAACAAACTCCTCTATTGATGTTACTTTTGGTGTAGGTCTACAACAGAATCCTATTCTCCCTCCATACTTTCTTTATCAGGGAGTGGCTTAGTCAACTATGTCTCGCACTGTGACATCGTTAGTCCTTTCTTAAAAACCATTGGAGCAGTTTTTTCAGCTATTGACTATACATTTTCTTAACCTGTTGTATGATTCTAAATTAGTCACTAACCTAACCTCTGTTCATTTTTCTACTTTTCCAAATATATCCATGAATGATTCTCTTATCAAGGAACTTGATGTAGAGTTATGTTGAAGTAATTCAAGAAACGATATTTAGCACGGTATTTAATAAAACATTGTCTAGCACATAAACAATGTACGAAGCGGTAAATACAAACAGCCATAGACCCAAGACCACTAAACTACATGCAACTTCTGTTATACTCGAGTCATAGTAATTACGCTCATAGACTAAGAGGTATAAACAATTTACACCTTAACACTTCCCCTTAAATTGTTCCAAAAAATTAATTTGGGGTTCAAGCTATTGCTCAAGTAAATCAATAATAAACTGACACGAGAAGCTCACTTATCATCACAAAGACAATTTCAAAATTTACATTAACAGTCACTTGAGACCTAACATGGAAACAAAGTATTCGTGTTTCTCTCGAGTCAAAGGTTTCGTCAAAATATCAGATACCATTCTTTCAGTTGGCAGATAGTCAGTTTCAATGTCTTTTTCCTGTACATGTTCTCTGATAAAATGATGTCTGATATCAATATGCTTTGATCTCTGACTCATAATGTTGTTTTTGGCTAACTGAATAGCACCCTTGTTGTCACAGTAAATTATAGAAGGATTGGGTTCAGAGTCTGGCTGCAATTCTTTACATAGCACCCTAAACCACAACATCTCTTGTGCTGTGAAACTGAGGGCCATATATTCTGCCTCTACAGTACTTCATGCCACTGTTCTCTGTTTTTTGCTAAACCACGAGACCAAACCAACCATGAATTTAATGCTGCTGCCTGTGATCGAGTGCCTGTTGTTCGACTCACTTCCCCAATCTGCGTCACTGAAGCTCAACAAATCTTGATGATTGTTTCTGTTGTATTCCAGTTTTAAGTCTGTGGTTCCTTTCAGGTACCTGAATATTCTCTTTACAGTGAGCCAGTGACATTTCTGTGGACTTTTGTTGAATTGGCTCACTGTATCAACAGCACATGCTATATCAGGCTTCGATATTTGTGAAACATACAGCAAACTGCTAACTGCTTGCTGATAAGGCACTTTTTCGCTGCACAGAACTACGCTTTCACTATTACCTTCACTGATGTTTTTCGAGGTTGCTCGAAGGTTGATGCCGACTTCTGCTGGTGTTGAGACAGGCTTGCAGTCAGTCATGCCGAACTTCTCCAATATCTTGTCTATGTATGAAGTCTGGTTAATCCATAATTTCCCTTCCTTCTGGTCCCTGGTGCTCTCCATGCCAAGGCAGTTCTTGATCTTTCCTAGGTTTTTCATCTGGAACTCGATTTCTAATTTTTTCTGTACTAGTTTCTTCAAGAGTTTTTCATTCGAAAAATAATGAGGTCATCAACATACCCTGCACATACTACAAGACCTTTTCTTGTGTGTTTAAAATAAACATAAGGGTCTGCTTTCGACTGTTGGAGTCCCATTTCCGTAAGAACCTAATGCAAGTGACGGTTTAGCATCTGCCGCTCTGCTTCAGACCATACACTGCCTTTTTCAGACGCCAGAATTTTCCAGGTGGCCTTTCCTCTTGTTCTTCGAGGGGCTGGACATATATTGTTTCGTCTAGAGGACCATGCAGATATGCACTCTTGACGTCCATATGGGTTATTTCCAAATCGTTTTTGGCCGACAATGCAAACAGGTACCTTAGCGAGGAATACTTTACGACAGGAGAAAAAGTTTCCTCATAATCTATTCCTGGTCTCTGAGTGCAGCCGTTTATCACCAAGCGAGCTTTATATTTCTGCTCTTTGGTGCCTGGGTTTTTTATTTTGAACACCCACCTTGACTTGAATGCATTTATTTCTTCTGGTAGATCGACACATTCGTAAGTTTCATTTTTGACGAATGATGTTAATTCTTCAGCCATGGCTTCCTTCCATTTTGGAGCATCTGAGCTTGCTAATGCTTCCCCTGGTGTTAGAGGTTAATTACTATCTGGCACATAATATGACACAAAATCTGGGTCATTCTTCCTTTTCGGAACACGATCAGACCTTCTCAGCTGCTCATCTTTAGAATGAGTTTGTTCTCCTTCTCTTAAGTCCTGGACCAGTTCTTCATTTGAATCAGAAGCAATAATGTCACTTTCTTGTTGGTTCTTCAGCTCTCGCATGTCTTCTTCAGAATCATTAAATATGGTCTCTGCTAGAGTCTGAACAGGGACATATTCAGCTTCCTTCATTTGTTTTTCAATTATTTTCTCTTCAAGAAAGATTACGTATCTACTAATGGTGACTTTTCGTGTTACTGGATTCATTAATCGATAGCCCTTAGTATCGTCACAATAGCCCACGAATATCATTTTCGTAGAGCAGGGGTTTCATTTGTGTCTTTTCTCTTTCGGTGTTTGCACCATGGCATCGCAACCAAAGATTCTAAGTTAGCTAAGGTTTGGCTTTCATGAGTGCCAGACTTCGAAAGGAGTTTTATCTTCCAGTTTCTGTGTTGGGCATCGATTGATGATGTAAACAGCTGTCGACACTGCTGCAGCCCAATATGTTTTAGGCAGCCCAGCATCTTGAAGTAAGCAACGTGCTTTCTCAACTATTGTGCGGTTGGCATGTTCAGCAACACCATTTTGTTGTGGTGACGCTCTAACTGTTCTTTGGTGTCTGATTCATTTCACATTCAGAAAGCCGGAGAACTCTTAATTTGCAAATTCAGTTACATTGTGGGATCGTAAGCATTTTATTTGCTTACTTAACTTATTCTCCACATGAGCACAATACTCTTTAAAGACATCACATACCTGATCTTTGCTCTCCAAGAAATAAACATGGGTGTACCTTGTGTAATCGTCAATCAACACAAAGAAGTATCGGCTGCCTCCTATGGATGTCGTTTCCATTGGTCCGCACAAATCTGCGTGTACCAATTCCAGGTGTTCAGTGGCTCTAAATTAGCTTTTCTTGAACGGCAGGCAACTTTGTTTGCCCTTAGCACAAACTTCACAAGGTAGCTTACCGATTTGCATATCTTCGACACCATTAGCCATAGTTTTTAACAGGTTCATACTCTTCCTATTTAAGTGACCTAATCGACGATGCCATAAATCTTTACTACATGTAACAGAATATGCTCGCTCTGTGCTTCTGTTGTGGGTTGTCTTCAACTGATATATGCCATTATTAACTGTGGCTAAAGCTATCAATTCTTTATTGGAATTAAACATTTTTCCACCTGTTGCGTTGAGAATAACACTTCCTTTACTTGTTATCTTAATGTACATCGTGTGCTTCAATGACAGAGGTATTATTATTGACTGACAATTCAATATTGACATTCCCTACTGCTTCTGTGACTAGAGGTTCGCTGTTTGCAGTAAACATTTTTACTTTAGAATCAGATATGGGCTTCTGTAGTTTGTCTTTTGTTAAATGCACTGAAGCACATGAATCCAAAAACCACTCAGAATTATTCTTATTTTCATCTGTTAACATACATGCCAGAAATGCATTATCTTTCTTCTTGTCAGACCATTTTCTGTGACTATACTTACCCTGTTTATCGCCGTTCTTCGTACTACGACAGTCCGCGGCGAAATGTCCAACTAGATTGCAGTTATAGCATCTGTGGGGTTGTTTGTTCTGCTTACCGCTGTGTTGTTTGCTATTGTCACCAGGTCGTGTCTCGCTGTTTGAAGATCTGCTACTGTAAAGAGCAGTATCTTCATTTGTTGATCTCGCTGGTCTTGCTCCTTTCTTTACATCTTGCAGCAGCTTTATTTTTATTGCGTCGGCTGTGATCGGAGTTCCAGAACTTTCGAGCCCCATGATTATGGGCTTATATTCTTCTAGAAGCCCGGCCAATAACAACGTTCCAATCCATTCTTCAGATATATCAAACTTAATCTCTCGCAGGCTTTGGGCTTTTGAGATTATCTGGTTGACATACTCTTCTACCGAACTGCACTTATCTAGGTTTGTCAACACTAGCTGCCGCAACAGGCCAACTTTTCTGGTGAGACCAGAGTCTTCGAACAACGTTTGTATTGTGTCCCATGATTCTTTGGCCGTTTTACACTTTTCTATGTGGTGAATTAAATCCTTTTCTACCAGCAACGATATTTTAGATAGTGCCTTCCTATCCTTTTCTTTTGCATCTTGTGCCTTCACCGTGCCTTGCACAACGTCCCACTGGTCATCCAGGTTTAATAGGGCCTTCACATGAAACTTCCACGATGAGTAGTTTTCCCGGCCTCGTAACTTTTCCACGAAGGACGAAGCATTAGATGTCATTATCGCTGTGCGAACTTTGGATGAAAAATGTTTATATTATTTTCATTCTTGTACCGAATAGCCACAACTTTGTATAGATTGCTTACCTAGGCCCATTACCTTTGCAGAGTTATGTTGAAGTAATTCAATAAACGATATTTAGCACGGTATTTATTAAAACATTGTCTATCACATAAACAATGTACGAAGCGGTAAATACAAACAGCCATAGACCCAAGACCACTAAACTGCATGCAACTTCTGTTATACTCGAGTCATAGTAATAACACTCATAGACTAAGAGGTATATACAGTTTACACCTCAACACTTGACTCCCTTTAAAATTCTCATCCTCGTGGAACTGACGTTCATGATGTCCTTCGTCTCCTTCATCCTCGTACCCTACTACCCAATGATAACCTTAGTTTCATTTGCCATAATCATTGTGTGTTTTACCATATTATGTATTGTCCTTTTTGTGATATTTTGGTTGAAATCCAAATTTTGTTTTACTGTTTCGAGTCAACCTTCTAATAATCCCATTGTCACATAGATATCTATTGTTGTGCCTTTATATGTTGTTTCTTCTCCTTCTGCGGAAGCTTAAGAAATTTAAACTTAAATATGTATTGTGTGTTTTGTGTAATCCTTTAATCTTAGTGTTTTTGTGTGTGGTGTGGCCTACTGTAGTGATTGACCCCATGTACCAACCCGTGTTCGGCTTTAGGTGAGGGAGTGTGTGCTGTTTGTTGGTACATTCTCATTCGTTTGGTTATTTTTTGTTTTGTCTAGTTCGTCTATCCGTAGTGGTAACCAAATATATATATATATATATATATATATATATATATATATATATATATATATATATATTTATTTATTTATTTATTTATATATATTGTTTTGCAAAGTTACTCCACCACAGCACTGTTTGTTTCTTTAATTTTCTGTGAAAATGTGATAGCAATAAACTGCTTAAAATTTTGTAAAGAAAATTTCAGGCAATTATTTATGTGCAGTTAATGCAGTATTGTATAATGCGGAACAGTTCTTGTGTAAAACGTCTGACAAAATTTAATCATGATCTGATCATATTTGTCTTCAAATTAATTAAACAAATTTTTATTGGTAAAATTTAAAATCTAACTATCATGTACTAATTACTAAAAACACATGTGTGTTTTAAAATATTATATTCAACTCTGTTTCATATAAGTTTGGATAAATTTGACAGCAACTTATAGGCAATAATTTGTGAGTATTTTGTGATTTATTGCACAATGCAAGCCATTTTTAGCTCTGAAATGAACTTGAAATGTCCATTTCAGCATTTATACTACAAAGTTTGTCTTGTGTAGTGAAAAAATTACAAAATATTACAAATTATTGCCCATTGTTGTGTATCTTCTATGTATATAATATCCATGACATATAAACAAGAATAATAAATGGTCTTCAACTTGTAAATAACTGATTTATTAAATATATAACAATTACGACATAACATGGCGCTGCGGACAAAGAATAATTAAGGGTGAGTTTTGAAAGCATATGGTTTAGAATAAATTATAAAATGGAAAACCTTAAACCACCACAACCAATGTGCTTGGAAGGAGATCTTGCTGCTAACTGGAAAAAATGGAAGAAGCAATTTAATATTTACTTAATTGCTTCTGGTGGTACAACTAAAGAGGAAGACATAAAGATTGCCACTTTATTACATTTACTCGGTGAAGAAGTTCAAGATTTATACTTTACACTAGACGTGCCAGAAGCAGATTCAAAACACACTTAGATTCATACTTTTTACCTAAGACAAACCAAAGTGTTGAACGTCATAAATTTAATAATCGCGTACAAGAAGAAAGTGAAACTTTCGATTCCTTTGTGATGGCACTTCGTAAACTAAGCACTAATTGTGGTTTTGAGGCTATACGAGATGACTTGATTAAAGACAGAATTGTGTGTGGGGTCAGGGACACTA
>PNEQ01012040.1:0-19117 GCA_003012365.1 Medauroidea extradentata | reverse complement strand
AATTGCTGCCTCCACACATGCAACTGAATACTAACTTGGATATAACAATATTATAAATTGCTGCCTCCACACATGCAACTGAATACTAATTTGGATATAACAATATTATAAATTGCTGCCTCCACACATGCAACTGAATACTAATTTGGATATAACAATATTATAAATTGCTGCCTCCACACATGCAACTGAATACTAATTTTAATAACCTAAACACAAAAAACAGAGGAAACAACGTGAGGAAGACATCAGTTAATTTTAATATCAGTCAAAAGTACGCTACAAGTTCTGTTTGAAATATGTTAGACTGTCATTCATAGGGTGTGTTCTGAACAGTTCTCCTTATGAACTTCAAATTCAATTCTGTAAAAAACTGCAAAAAACAACTATCACTATTTTTACTATCACAAATTATAGAACACACATCCTAATCTTCAATTTAAAAACTAATTTGACAATTTATACACGCTCAAATACAAAAAATTTTAAAATTTATATTCCCAGTAAACATTTGCAAATGCACTACAGTTTACATCAATTTTAGGATGTTATGTTGTTATGATGTGTCATGATGTTATGTATTATGTTGTTCAAAATGAGTTTATACCATTAGTTTGCAAAAGTTCCTGATTTTTAAAAATTTCCAAATTTGTTTTCCCAAATTGCCATTTTATATACATTGTAATAGTAACAAAACTCGCAATACATTTACTGTGAAGTGTTCAGCCACTTCCCCATCTTGTTTAAATATTTATAAAGTGTTTTTATTTTCTTATTTAAATTTATATGTAAATCTTTCTTAACAGGCTATATGCCATTTTCAGGGTGAATTTGTCAGGTGTACGGTGTGATGCAACAGAATTCAATAACCTAGTAATTGGGGACATGTTAACTTAAATTCATCTTTTCAAAAGTTAAATATAAAATAGTCAAGGAATTTTAAAGTAGAGTCATTTGATTATTTTCCTGGCTTGTTTGGTTTCAAATTGACCACAGTAAAATTTTAATTATTTTTGTTGATATAATTTTTCTTGTATTTTGACTAATATTTGAGTTTTGGCAATTTTAGCTTATTATTAAATTTTCCCTGGTGAAGTGAGTAACTTTAGGTGTTGCAAGCTTCTCCAGGCTGTAGGATTTCTGGCGCCGACGTTGTGGTTGATCACTTGCTTCATGGAATTCTCTCCATGACGTAGGTTATTGATGCACGTAGGTCAGCCATCACAGGGGGTTGCTTAGGGTATTGCGCCGCGAAAGTAGTTCCACTGTTGCGCACCTTTTGTCCCCAATTATTATATTTGTGTGGTTAAACAATTTTATTTCCATGTAAAAACTATATATTCAAATTTTGGAATCCATTGTTATAAGTTTAAATGTCATTTTACTGCTTTTGGGGGAATTGGAGTCTGTTGTATCACTCTGCCGAGGGATACCTTAGCTACCATGACCGTCCATGATTTAACAGTCGTGCAGTGATGACGTGAGAGTAAGGACGTGTGTCGGGCAGATGGGGGTGAAAGCCTCGAGTCCGTTGGCGTGACTAAAAGGGACATAGATTTTTTTCTTTTCTGCTTCTTTGCCTTTTATCACAGGCAGTAGCGAGGTGATGGGTGTTGCGGGGTTACGAACAGGAAAACAGGGCCGAGTTTGTTCGTTATAGTTATTCCTTAATTTTTTTCGTCAGTTTGTTTCCTTTTTTTTTACTAAGCTAATAAACTGGGTAGAACCTAACCCATACGACAAGTCGGACAGAAGAATCATGGTAGCTAAGCGTCTGTCGAAAAGTGAATTTAAATGCAAATTGCAATATTATTATTTATATTTGTTATACTGAACGGTACCGCATATTATGAAATGTAATGCACCTATAGAAATAAATATACTTCTGACTAATCTTGAGTGTCTCACTTAAAGTTAAAACCTGGCTGAAACTAATCAAACTGAGCTATCCGGCGCACTTCACGAAACATAACCTCAACGCCCACTACAGTGTTTACAATAACAATAGACCACAGCAACACGCAGCAGACGCAAGGGCGCGTCACATTACCAGACATATGCTAACAAAACTCGCAGTACATTTACCAGACATATGCTAACAAATCATAGCAGTTGTTTTAGGCATATACTTTCCACTTGTAAGGATTATTTACAATAGGTTATTATACAAGTAGCTTTTGCCTTTATTACTTTGCTCATCATTTACATGTAAAGATAGTGCACAAAATTCTCATTTATCTACTAGAAAATATGAACATGTTAACCCTACCAAAAAAATAAGTTTAGTTCCCTGCATTATTAACAAGAGTTTACAGAAACAAATTTAAACAATTATAGAAAAAAAAACTAGTTGAACAATAAGTAGATGCAATCACAAAAGTAAGAATGACAATAAAGTAGGTATAAAATAGGAATTTTTGGGGCTATTTCAAATTAAATGTGTTGCTCTCTTACCTCGGAAGACATACAATTTTTATAAGTACAGTAAACTCTAGTTTAGCCTTGCTAATTAATGTCGGGCAATTCACGTACAGTTTTAAAAAAAAGAGACAATCAATAAATCCACTTGCCAATACAAAAATTTAAAATATGAAATTTATTTATAACTCACTCAAACACCGTAACAATATAAGGTCTTGCTTACAAATACGTGTACAACTTATTTAATCAACTACAGCGCACCCTGCTTCCCAAAATAATAAAATGTGTCTGGGGTGCACGATAAACACGAGGAAAAGTGATGTTGAAATTCGTTAATCCATTCTTACGCACAAGAGCCGACGTTCTTATCTTCCAAAAAAATTTTATTTTACAAATTACATTTTTCTATGTTATGCTGCATGGATAATCCGAAAACTGGTTAATTGAAGCATAGATAATCTGGAGTTTACTGTAACCTCAAAGTGGGCACATAGCATCACTTCAAATTTCGAAAAATTGCCCGTTATAAAAATTATGGTGTCAGTAACTTGATGAGTGTATTGTGGTCGCAGCATTAAAATTATCCTCTGGTCAGAATGATCATAGATTTTACACATTTTTATGCACAACATAAAACAACAGATGCAAAAACAAGTACTGCTCTGAATGGCTCTGCAATCGTTAGCAACAATGTGATTACATAACAATATGCAATGCTAATAATATGTCATGTACGACTGTGTGTGACAAGAAAATGCCCAGAGAAGCTTACAAAATGGTACTCGTGGAAATAATCAAAAGGTAGTGTAAATTAAAACATTTTTAATTTAATGTGTAAAATTTGAACTAACCAGGACATTTTAATCAAAAATTTCAAGGCCATAAGAAAGCAGCAGCTATGCAAGACCTGCAATGCACAATTTAAAACTTTCTGCTATCACAAGTAACTTCTTGAAAAAATTATTGCAAAACGAGAATAATTAATGCCAAAATTGTTTACAATTTGTGCACTATTAATATGGATGAAATTAAACAGCAATATGTTGTGTATGAAGAAATGTTGAGAAAACTACGGAAAATTTACAACAGCACATATAAAAGAGGGCATACGTTATAGCCACAAATTTTAGTGAAAATACATCAGTAAAAAATTATTGGCTAATGAAGTTCCTGTGTTGTCAACTTTACCACAGCCAAACTTTAACAGTAACAGCAGAGTGAACCAACTTATCATAACTGTTAAATTCTAGGCTTGGTGACGCCAAACATCAGACTAAGATGCAAAAGATTAATTACCTCCAAGGCTGCAATGAGATAATGTGAATATGAAAAAAAATGTATGCACAATACTTCATGGGCCTCACTCCCTAGTTTAGCAGTGGTTTCAAAAATATTTTTTTTAATGAAAATTAATACATATATAAAAAATTCTTTGGCAGTTTTAACACTTATGTATCAATGTTTGTATATGAATTTTTCTGTTGCAATACACCGAACTGATTTTCAGATTTTTGCCCCCGAAATAGTACACATTTCGTTGTGAAAATAAGCCAAAATGAAGCAAAATAATTTTTTGCTCGCAAACGGTACATTATTTTAAAAAACGCTCTAGCAAAATTGTGTATCGTACGGCTGTAAACTGTCTCAAATTTTTTCAAAGCATTTGGTTTAAAAATATTTGAGTTATTTCCAATTGTTTGAAATAAACTAGAGATCACGGCCTTAAAATATTTCATATATTCAGTGTGCAAACAGACAAAAAGAAGTTTCACTATCCAAGTTCACTGCTACAGTTCAACAGAACAGCAAAGCAGATGAAGCACACAAATTTCAACTTGATAAGTAGTGCTTCCTGCTCACCAATCTTTGTTAGAAAAACTGGATGCTCGCCTGGTTCTATTTTAATATTTTTATACATATTTTATCTTCTCTGTGTAGCCGGTCAGTTAGGCTTGATTTAAAATGAAGAGACAAATTAATATCATAGATTTGTAGTTTGTCACTTCATAGTTCCAACACATAATTCGACAAATGTATTTTGTTTAAAATGATCCGGTAGCCAACTGTTAGGGTGGCGGCCCTGTAACAATATTTGTAGGCGGGGAATTTCGCTGCGCTCACCTCAGTCTGCAGTTGCTCTTCACGGTGGTAAGGGGAGCTGGAATGAAGGCCAGTGAAAATACAATGGCGTGGGTGCCACCATTGTCGAACAAAGGATGCGCGATGTACCTGGACGTAGCTGAAACTTAATCATTTTGATTACGTTGTTAGCTGCTATTTGCTCCGTGGACCACCGACAGCCATCTTGCAATGGACGTTTTTCTGTTTTGGCGAACGTGAATCGTGATAGTGTATTTTATTTTTAATTATCCATTTTGTTTAGAATATTGGCCAATGGGAACTCTGTTAAGGATGTTTTTATTTCTTTGTGCCTAGTAATTTTTTTTTTGCAGACACGTGGCAAAAACCTTTACTGTTTTAAACTTAAAGAACTGTACGAGAGTTTTGTCATGGGAGGCCATTAAAAAGATTTAACTTACCAAAGACTTGTGGGATTATTATTGATTGTATGCCCCACGCTTTTGGACCCATGAATTAATCACCCTGAGAGACCTGTCATTGTTGTGCTGCAAGCGCAATGCTGTGGACACATGTTATTTACAACTGTTTGTTGGTGGTATAGAAATTTGGCAGGGCCTAAATCAAGTGTGCCACCATGCAAATTGCCCCCATGCGTGTGATCTTGTCGAGAAGTTTAGTACAGTGGAGAGGCTAGGAGAGTTGCAATAACAATCTTTTGCTGTGAAGCCAACCGGCCAACGCCATCCGGCCTAGCGTAGGGTTAAGTAGTGTGTGAGCAACTGGTCCAGGTTCTCGTAAGCGTAATGATGATGTGAAGGTAAATATATGTGGTTGTGTAATGTGTTCTAGAGATGATAGTGTGGAACGCTGGTATGTGGAAACTAATTCAGATGCGTGTGACACAACAAACCTTACGTGGACATTAGCCACGTGACACATACACATATAGCACTTGCAAAAAAATATAAAAATTACCAGAAGACACTGAGACGGCAACACTCATTAAAAACTATTGGAATTTAGATAATCCTAATTTATTTAAGGTGAATTTGAATGCAAAGAAAAGAAAATAGGTGCTATCCCAATACAGGCTGATGTAGTATTTAGTATGAAAAATTACTCTCTCCACACATATCACCGACATACTCTATACACTTCCAAAAAATATCAAACGTCACATACATCAATTACGTATTCTGGTGTTATAAAATAAAATCAGTAGGTTCAAAATTCAGCTCAAAAACAAATGAGTTCGCTCGGCTAGTTAATCCAGTGGTAGGCATGAGAGACTACACAAAGGACCACTGGATGGGCTACAAGGTAACGTATCAACATTAAATTTAGTCTCGCAATTTGCAAGTAGAAGTTCCAAATATTTCAGATAAAATTTAGACACTTCCTGAGGCAAATTTGGTCAAAATAAGAAGTGTGGCACAAAAATAGTTCAAACAGTCCCGGAGGCTTAAAACTTTTATAATTTTTACACATTTTCAGTTCAATAAAAAAAATTGAGCCACAGGACAGGGATAAAAAAAATAGAGATTAGTAAGCGTCAGTCTTACAGTTCGTATCCCACGATGGCTTGATGCTCACTACAAACTCTCAGAAAAAAACTGGACAAAACACAGCCTCTTCTTAAAATTGCTTAATACTTTTAATAGTCTAACTCCCTATTTTATGACTTGGCTCCCTCGAGTCCCTAAAATTACGACGGCGGCAGGAACAGGCGTCACAAAAAAAAAATCGCCTGCCACATATGTCTCGCTCGCGTAGGAGTCTGGAAGAAGCTAAAAGGATGCCGCTAATAGTGTCACTTCAAACAATAATCAAAGAGGAATTTGAAAAAAACTCTCGATGCTAGGAGCAAGCAAACTCTGGTGATACTGGGGTTAAAATTCCTCAACTGTATATTCTGCTGAATATTCCAGTACTTTTAAGTCATAGCATAGCTAAAATAATTATAACCATTAAAATTCCAAACAAAATAGTGCTTATTAAAATTAAGTCAAATTTTGATCAGCAGGTTAACAAAGACCTAAGGGGCTTATATAATTTAATAAAATTACTATAGTATTTCTCTGAAATTAAAAGTCTTTCATCACTGATTAGTAACATTAACTTACACATTTCCATTACACAGAGTAAATTAACAGAGTAAAAAAAAGAGTAAAAATAAAATGACATTGTCATCTGTAAACTCATTACAAGGTAAACAGAGCAAAATACAGTGCAATATGGTTTGGTTTTGGCAGATAGTGTAGAGCTGAGTTTTTCTGTTTTTTCGGGTGCTATTGCTAGTGTCACCTGCTACTATGAATTGCATTTGTGTAGTTTATCGGTATGTGTAGGCTTAATTACTGCGAGTAGGAAAATGTGGGTGGTAATTTTTCTTTACACATTCACATTACAATAGGTTTTGATGTTACAATATTATTGTAAGTTATTTTATGACATGTTACATTTGTTTGCCTGCATTGTTGTAAACTAGTATTACGAATTGGCTGTCTCTGCGAACTGTTTGGATGATGCATTCTTGCACTCACGTAATTAAGTGAGGACAGCGTGAATTATGAATTTAGTGATATTAGGGGAGATAAATTTTCCTTTTGATTGCTTTCCTTCAATTGTGTTTATTAGTGTATCTTACGTGCCAAACAGGACAGTAAAATATTGTACTGTAAAGTTTATTGTGCCTGCGTGTATGTGGTTTTACTAAGTAATAATGATGGGGGATACTAACCACAAGAGAGCCATAGAGCCATTTAGAACTAGTGAGGGTAGTAATTATGGGGACCAGAGCAGTATGGCAGAGACGTTATTACATGATGAAATGTTAAGTAGCTCAGTGGCTCATGAAACAAGCATATAGTAAACCCACATGTCACAAATAACACCAGGAACATTAATCTTACATGCTATGCTGCAGTTAATTAGGGCTGAAAACCATGACCTAATAAAGGAAATGTGAAAAGAAATGCTTAGGGAGTGTACACAGGATACGGAGACAAACAGGGTGAAAAACCAACGGATGAAGAAGGAAATGCAGCAGGACATACTAAGGGAATGCATGGACGATATGGCCAAATTCCGTAATGAGTGGGAGCGGGATCGAGACCAAGCTGCAGAGTAGGTGCGAGGCAACTGATAATTTGATCTGAGAAGTACTAGCAGCAGATCACAGTGAGCTGCAAAACAAAGTGGACTGCAGTGCCACTGAAGTCATGAAAGTGAAAGAAGGCTGGATCAAGGTCCAAAATCAAAGCGTCAGCCTAGAGAATGCAGTCATGGGGCACAAAGATGAAATTTCGCGGCAGGCGCAAAAGGTCGGTGGTATAAGATCAGAGTGAGATTGTATGTAAAAATTAACATGAGGTTTCAAGGGACCTGCTCAGTGATTACCAGAATATATTCTCAGAAGAACCAGAGCTTACAACGGAATACGTGGCACGTATCCCAGTGGTCAACGATACCCCGTTTAAGCAGAAAACCTACCCTATTCCTTAGCCATGCAGGCAAGAAGTAGATAGACAGATCCAGGAGTTGAAACAGCGTGGTATTGTAGAGCATTGCAATAGCCTGTTTGTTAAATCCTTTAGTCTGCGTCAGAAAAAAGGATGGCTCTGTTCGTATTTGTGTGGAAACTCTAGGAATTAACGCTAGAATTCAGCCAGAATGTGAGTCACCTGTTGAACCGGATGATTTGTTTGCTGAATTTCAGGGCACTAGGTACATTAGTACTACAGATTTTGAAAAAGGTTTCTAGCAGGTGCCTTTACATCCAGTGGATAGCAAATTCACTGGTTTTTTTTATAAAGGTCGCAGTTCTGCAATTTGCCATTTAGCTTGACCAATAATGTGGGAGAATTTTGCAGCACAGTAAATGCATCATTAGGAATATGAGTAGGATTAATGGTGAAAGCCTCTATTGATGATCTGTTAACTGTGAGTCAGACTTGAACATCTAGAATATTTAAGTAAATTATTTGAAAGGTAAAGGTCAGTAAATCTGAAACTTAAACTTAGTAAGTCAAAATTTTTTGAGAGAGGAAGATCAGTTTTTAGGCATTAGGTGAAACCCTGAAAAGATAGCCTTAATTAAAGATTATACGGTGCCGCAAAACCATAAGGTATTGAGAAGTTTTTTACGTGTCTGCAATTTTTATAGACGCTTTTCTGAGCAGTTTTCACATGTGGTGGCACCCGATCTAAATTTGTTAATAAAAGGTAAGACATGGTTTTCGAACAATGAATGTCAAAGTGCTTTTGAGGCAGCAAAGAATTAGTTTCGCGATAATTCTGTTGTTTACAACCCAGATTTCTGGAGTAGATTTTACATTAGCACAGATGTGTCCGGCTACGGTTTAGGTATCAAATTGTTCCAATATGGCTCAAAAGGGCAAGAGACGTACGCTTTCATGAGTTGGTCACTTAATGGGGTGAAGCGTTGTGACGTGCACTAGCACGTAGCACTTACTTGGCCTCTTATCATACAGTAATTTCAATTTTTTTTTGTCTTAATTAATGTTTTTTTTTTCTTTGTTGTTTATAACAAATTAAGTAGGCCAACTTAACCAGGTAAAAGGATTTATACGGCGGGATCCAGCCTATTAATTGGGGATACGAGTAGAGAAATTTACATTAAAATTTTCTTTTTAATTTTAAATTTAACTTTAAAGCAAGAGAAAAGTATTTAATTTTACGTGTCAATGTTATCGGATGTATGTTGTGTTTGGACTCATTTTAAAGCTAATTTAATTTCTAGCAACTTTTCTAAGTAAACTTTTCTTATATTTTGCCTTGTTTGGATTTTTTTAATTTCATGTAGCCTCTTAGCTTGCTTCTCCTGGAATGGGATTTACGTGGCAGGCTAGTCGTAGTTCTCTTGCTTGGAAGCACGTACAGAGAAGTGCTGGCTTTTAAAATTTCAAATAAGCTCTGAGATAGCCTGTGCTTGGATGGAATTATCTGGCAGGCAGGTCAGAGTTCACTCGCTTGGAGGCACGTACAGGGACGTGCCGGAATGCGATGAGCTCTGCCGGGCGTTTCTCTATCGACGTGGGTGGTAGTGTCGGGCGCAAAACTCCGTGAAGGTGGTGATCCGCGACAGATTGATGACGCTGCACATCCCCTATTAATAAACTAATGAATATTTAGCTGGTATTATGGAATAAAATGCTTTGTAAATTTATCAGTATCTATGTTACGTACAATTTTTAGGTTATAAACGTCAATTATCCAGCTTTTTAGGTGAGTTGGATCCTGATGTATCCCTCCGCCGCTTGGGCGAGTAAGTCCGAGTGTCCACCCAGGAAGATATCAGTCGAAGTGTCATGGCGGGACAGGGAGGATGTGTACGGGAGCGCTGGCGCAGGGAAGTCAAGCCTCGGGGGCGAAATCGCTTTGATTAAATTTCATCTGGTTTAAAATTTTACTGTTCTCTTTTGTACTCAGTAGCTCCAGGCGTGCCAAGGTATAGCATCATATAGAATAGTATAGCCATCTTCATGAGTGAAGCAAATTACGAGTACTAAGTTTGTAAACCGCAATACCGTGCGACTCTATTGTCTTGGGCAGACACTCGGGAGTAGTTGTTTTGGGCGAACTATCTCCGGTCACGTCACCGGTTAATCTTGTTATTTTGGTTGTAGACAATGTACACCTATTTATATTGGATCACAATCGCAGCTGCAAATAAACCATCGTAAAACAAATAGGGGTGTTTCTTTTGGTATCGTTATCCTGCAAGCTACATCTTGCAGTAACAACAACAACCCAAAGCACGTAAACCCGTTACACGTGTTGCAGTGTGCCAAGGAATGACACAGAAGTATATATAACTCTACAGACGACACATACAACACAGCAGAGCGAAGCAGCACCACCCCATTCTGCCGCCGCGAACAGGAACTCATAACCTCCAAAATATATATTGAGCCCGCTTCTAGCAGGCACCGTAATTACAGGCTGCTAATCTTGGCGTTGCTAAGCATCGACCAAAGCCCAGTGCCACTCACCAGTACCCTTCCCATTAGAACACACATTAAACCAACGACAACGACACAGGGTTCTCTAAGCTACCAATTACGAAAGACAGGTCTGGGCAAAACAATTTATATAACGGAAGTCATCATACAAAGCTTAACAGATACTCACGTAGTCTCCACTGAGAAATTAATACAGAATTACAAAAAGATTAGGAAAGAAATACAAAGCTGCTGTGGCCGACACACGCGCTCCACTTTATACCATTAAAAAATAGGGACAAATCCCTAGTCGTACGGGGCTCGCGGCCACGACAGCACACCCTCGACGTGTCATCAACGCAAACAAATAAATAACCAAGCCTAACTGAAAAACACGAAAAAACAAGAACACCAAACTCAAACTAAAAGGAACTTACCTATGACACGGCTCAGGTGTGGCACCGCGGTCGCAAGCTAAACACAACTGCCCACGGTCGGGCCCGGGCGAAGACTGAATGTTATGCAGACGAGAGCGTCTGAGCTGGGCACGGGAGGGAGAAGTAGGGGAAGGTGGGGAGAGCGAACACGGGCACATCCGACGGCGGCCGAGCACGGCCGAAGTCCGAGCGGGAAGTTCAAACCATTGAGCGCACAGGGCACAAGCACCTAGTTCCTCCAAAGTAACCTCACTGCCAGTCCAGGATATGTAAATTTGACAAATCTTCAAAAGTGGTGAACCGGAGTCGGCGACTCCCGGTACAATATATAGAACAAATAGGCTACAGATGTAGAGAAGCAGACCCATCACATTCTGTTGCCGCGTACAGGGTCATCGGCGACGTACTTCCAACATCTAGATAATAACAACACGGCGACGTCGTAGCAGGACCCGTTACAGCGTACTTACACTGTTACAGAGCAGGAATGTCTGGCTGATGTGTGGAGCCTGCATAAATTCACGAATATTGTTTTATCTGACGATCATAGTTTATCTATCCTGAACACATGTAGGCTGATTGGCAGGAGGCTAACACATGTAGGCTGATTGGCAGGAGGCTAACACAGTAGTGCTTGGCACTGCAAGAATATGATTTTGAAATTAAATGTCTCTGGCCAAGTAACAGTGATGTAAACTTTTTACGTAGGGTTGTGAATCAGCAGGATAGTTTGGTTTCAAAAGAAAGACCTAGAGCAGGGCCAGTTATTGTGAATGTAAGTGAGAAGCAGAACCAGGATTTGATCAGCAAATATGTCAATATTGCTGCAGGCCAGAGAAAGAATAAAAATTGGGCCAAAATCATTGATGTTCTTGAAGATGAAGAAAGGGATTTAACTAATCCAGTAGTCACAAAGATCCTTAGCTGGTACTGTCTAAGCACCGGGGTTCTGTACAGAATAGTGGACCTGGAGTCTGGCAGTTGGAAGGTGTGTGTACCGCAATTTTCGGCCAAAGCCTTGATTTCACATGTGCACAAGACCTCTGGGCACTTTGGAGAAAAAAAAACATAACTTTTTTGGTTATTACACTGTAGTTACTACTGGAGTAACATGGTGAGGTTGGTGAGGCATGTGGTGAGCTGCTGTGAGGTCTGCCAGAAGGCAAAATTCCTAAATAGGAACTTGGAGGCTCCATGGCAAGCAATCATCCCTAAGAGACCACTAGATTTACTGTCGGTCGACTTGTATGGTCCGCTACCTCCCTCTAGAGGGAGAGTAAAGTATATTTTTGTGGTTTTAGATGTTTTTACCAAATATGTAGTGTGCTACCCTATCAAGAAGGCGACTGCAACTGTATATGTTAGGAAAATTCTGGATGGGTACTTTCCACAGTACGGTACTCCTAGGAGAGTTCTCAGCGACTTGTGGAAGAGGGAGCTGCTATTGTTAGGTAGGGTTGATATTGTTTACTCTTATATAAAGCACCCATAGAGCAATCAGGTTGAGCAGGGTATGAGAGAGATAGGCCACCTTCTGTGCACATATTGCCATGATCGAGACAGTAACTGGGTCGAGGTTGTACCTCTACTTAATGATTTCCTTCATTTACACGTCCATAGCAGTACAGGTTTTTTCACCTTCAAGTCTGGTTAAGAGTGTTGCGGTATGTGACCAGCTAGCCGCCAGTTTGGAGTTTTCCAATGAAACAGTTACGAGTCCAAAGGAGAAATTTGAAGTACTGAGGGAAAGGATTAATTTGGCAACAGAGAGGAGGTATAAGCAACGTGTATTGTATGTCAGTTTGTCAGTTTAAAAATAGTGGGATAACTCCTCAAGAGTTGCCGAGCACAGTCTGTTCCCAAGCACAAAGATTGAAAAGCTGTTTTAACTTTTGATAGCTCTTATCACATTCTTGAGGTTGGGTCGAACTCACGGCCAATAGGGGATACATCACAGGAAGGAACAATGAAATTTGTTTACAATTCCTACCTAATGAAGCCTTTTAAGGAATTATAAGTTCAGGATCTAGGTGGTTTGATTTTAGTGTGGTCTTCATGTTTATTTTTGCCCAAGATGGGCCTGTCAGATGTGCATAACAGTGTTTAGTACAGTATGTTGGAGAACAGGAATTTTGTATGATTTTTTTTATCCTATTATTGCAAGAGAATACAGTATGATCGTATTGTATAAGTGTTACAAGTGGGAGCGCCTTAGTTTGTCCGGATATTTTCGATGGCCATCTGCACCACTGCACGAATACACAGTACAGGCATATTTGTGTGAAACTTTTCTTCAAACTGGTATGACCATATTTTTAAAAAAAATTAAAAGCGGGGAAAAAGAATAACAGGATGGGACACTAAATTTACACAAGCTGTATGGGCTAAAGTACAAATACAAAGTTTTCGGGCTGAATGAAATTGTGTAACGTGTTTTTTTTTTTTTTTTATTGTTGCAATGATGATGTGTGTTTTGTAAAATAGCTTATGTTTTTTGTTGTTGTTGTGTTTGTAATTTCTTTTGCATCATTGGTAATTGGTAAGCCCACAATTGCATGCTGGTGAATGTTGTGTTATTTTGTTTGTCAATTTTGGGCGATTGGTGAACATCTGATCACAGCCTCAACATTTCGGAACAGTACATTAAGGTTTTTAAACTTATTCTTTTTCCACTGCGGTTGTACATATTTTTTATTGTCCTTGAACATTGAAATGAATTTTTGGGTATTTTAGATCTCTATTTAGAGACATAGTTAGGTGTAATTTATATAAGCAACCCCATGCTCGCTGGTATCACTCTCAGATGGACGAACTCATACAGCACACGGTGCAGTTATCCACAGACAGACCGAAGTTATAATTGGCAGCTTTGAGTTTTTTGGGATAGTAAAATTTGTTAATACAGTAGAACCCCGATTTTACAACGGTCTACCGTTCCCAAAAAATCGACTCAAAATTGATGTTGTCGCAAAATCGATGTAGACCATTTAGAACCCTTAAATGTAAGAAAAATTTAAGTATAAAGTCTGTTTTTGCTCAAATATCTCTATAATCATCGCTAACATACAAAACAAACCAGTTTTAAATATTAAAAAATTTGATAATTATATTTAATTGCAATACCCTAATTTATGATAGAAACACGGACATGCAGCAAAGCTTATCATTATCTCTTCCGCCTCAAAAAAGTAAATATCGCGAGGCGGCATACGGCGAGCGTCACAACTCTACTGAGCCTCTTTTTTTTTTTTTTTTCCAAAATTACAAAGTTGATTAACATAATGTAAATATTATATAAGAAGTTGAAGTCTTTTGAATAGAAATATAAACGTTCCAAGTTCGTGAATTATCTCAAACTACCACAATAATCGTAAACATCGTGAGGCGGCGCGCAACGAACATATACACACTCCCTATCTCTTAAAATAGTCCCTGATAGAGGCCTGCTTCTATTTGCAAACCTTCTTTGTGACATAATGCTGCAAGGTTTCTAAAGAGTTTATCACACTTTACGGTACGTCCAATTCACTGTCCAGTAGATTCTCGAGTACTTGTAACGCGTTCACACAATTGTCTTTGGAGGGCCTCGCCGTGGTCTCTTCCTCACTTTTTCCATCATCCGAAGAATCCGGTTGACCCATGAAGTAGTCGTCGCCACGTTCACCTCAGACCGCCACTTCATCTGCCTCGTAGGTGCAGTCTGGGGCAATCCTTGTCCACGTAGCATCATCACACGGTGCACTAAAGGTACTGAAGCAGCCGGGCTCGGGCACCGATGACAGTCCTGACTGGAACTCGGTTACCATATCATCCGGCAAGTCGGGGTCATCCACGTCTTCATCACACACAGCAACTGACAGAGGAAGGGAGGGGGCTTCGCCGACAATGAAGTGGGCATGACGGAAACCGTTACGGATAGTTTCGGAACTGATTTTGTTCCATGCTGCCTTGATTTCCAGCATGGCCTTGAACACGTCCCACTTCAACTCCCGCCCCATATTCAGATCTCTCACAACACTTGAAGTCCGCCTGTTTGCAAAGTGCATCTTCATGCATATGATGATATCTTGGTTAAGGGTCTGCAAGGCACTAGTGGTGTTCGCCGGTAAAACACCAACTCAATGTTTCTGAGATTCTGGATGTGGGGATGGGCGGGGCAGTTGTCAACCAAGAGCACAATCCTGCGATTTTTGCAACCCATTTGATTGTAAAAAATTCTAACCCAGCGCGTAAACATGGCGGACGTAACCCAGGCCTTTGTATTGTAATCATAATCGCAAGGAAGCATCATGTGGCCCTTGAAGGCACGAGGTTTTTTAAAATACCCTATTACAAGCGGGTTTCTCTTCTCACTGCCGTCCATGTTCGCGCAAAGCACGACAGTGAGGCGTTTCTTGCTTCGCTTGCCGCCTTTACATGGGTTACCCTTTACCGCAAGAGTCCGGTCTGGGGGAAGATTGAAAAACATCGCTGTTTGATCAGCGTTGAAGATGTTGGATGGTTTGTAGCATTTCAAAATGCTCCGGAGCACAGGCAGCCACTTTTCCACAGATACAGCAGTGATCGCCTCACTTTCGCCGGAAATTTTATGGCTGCTGATTATATGGTGATTTTTAAACCGATCTAGTCATCCTCTCGACGCCTTGAATTCCAAGCCCATCATCAAAGCGAGCATGTCAGCCTTCTGCTGGATCATCGGACCACTGACTGGCACAACTTGTGCTTTGTTGTGTGAACCAGTCATACACTGCCTTTTCCAGATTGGAACTCGTCGACCCTTTAAGGCTCTTAGCCTTGACGTTGCGTCCCTGCCTCTTCACAGCAGCGATGATGGCGTCCTTATTCTTCAACATCGTGAAGAGTGTTGAACCCGAGATATTGTGCCGCCGTGCTACTTCCGCTTTGCTCGTCTTATTCTGTTCCACGTCCTTAATGATCTCATACTTCTGTAGAAGAGTGAAGGCTTTACGCTTGGTTTCACTCATCTCCTCGACAAATCAGAGTAGTAGTTCAAGGTTGTAACCGATAAATGTAAGCAGGGATCGTCAATAAATCGAAGCACAAAAATGAAAAACCAAAACCGTAAACAAAATCGTAAGCCAATAAAACTGCGCAGAGGTCGTCAATAATCAATTCAGTAGTAGGTTCCAATCCAAATCAAAAATCAAAATCCAAATAACAAAGCCGAAAATGGTAGTTCAATAAGACTTAGGAGACTTAACCGAAAGCAGAATACTGCACGAACAGACTGAAGGCTGAAGCAGTGATGCAGCGTAGGGGTTGGGGTAACAAAGAGTAACAGTGATTTGGCGAGACATGAAACTCGCCATACCATTGCCTGCCCTTGTGACTAATCACATACAAAGGGACAAAGGGTTTGGATGTGAAAACGTACGTCATTAGCTTTCACTGTTGCTAAGTGCACAGAAAGTATATGCTGTTCACTGTAAAATGAACACTTTTCAAAATCACTTCCATGGCAATCAATACATATATTTTGTGGTGGCTTCGGAAGTAAAATTTTACATACTGTAGTTGATTTGAAAAGTATACTGTACTTTGTTTAATACAAAAATGGAAATGTTTTGCGGAAGAATACAAATTGGCCGAGGGAATAAAGTAAGTATAGGTGCTCAAAAGTGTTCACTTTACCGTGAACAGCGTATAGCATAGTGGTGGTATGCAGTGATAGGATACGAAAGGGGGCGGGAGGATGCAGTGGCAAGTGGTGGGCAGTAAAGGGATGGACAGCACAGCATCTTTCTACCTACCACTGCTACAATCACATGTTTATGTACCATGTTTGTGCCACGTGCACAGTGATAACGTAGTGATAAAAATATCAGGATTTCCTTACGCAGCAGACATCCCGCTTCGCATTGCCTCATAACTAGAGACCTGAAAAATTTGTGTTTTCTTTTAGCAACAAGCTATAATTTCAACTACTATAAGTTCTCGTGTTAATTTCGCAGCTGGCCCTCGACTCTTATGACAGTTCCCGGAAGTCGCTGAACCAGTAACAAAATCTTAACTAAACGAAGGCCCATATCACTGTGTTATCGAACAGCTAATGAGCAGATATTGTTAGCTTGAGTACACATATATTCTTGCAAGCTAGACTACAGGACAGTTAATCCGCAAATTTTTCCGGTCTCAACTCATAACTCAACACCACCGGCCAAGCACGCATTGACTTTACATATTACAGTTGGCCCACCTTATCGGCGGTAATTTTTTCCAGGAAATCCGCGAATGTGCGAAACCGTGTATATTCAAGACACCATAATAAACTACATAAATCACCATATGCAATTTATGGAATTGTTTCCCTACCCGCTTTAAATATGACTCTATACGTGCGAATGTAGATTGTCAATATGTTCGTGAAGTACTCCATAACATTTTATATCGTATAAATATAAAATAATGTGTGCAGCGCGGCACATGTTAGACACAGTGACAGCAGAGCCAGCAGCGGTGAATTGGCAAAAGCGCGCGTCGAGACAGGTGATCGGCCGCCGCTAATATCACCAACACAGCACGGAGTGGCGTGATGTGCCACACTATCTCTCTGCCCTTCACGGCCAAGGACATGCGCTGAGAAGAGTGAGAACCGATGTATTGAATGACATTTGGTAACACGTAATTTTCAATGTGTTATTGACTACTACAGGTACAGTCTTTGAAGGAGACATAACGCTGCAGACCATGGAATCGTGTGTATCCGCACACAGTACACGGCCACTCTGGCGAAGCAGGTACTGTGGCTGACGCAATGAGTGTCGAGAGTGAGACTCAAGGAGCAAGACTAGCTGGCTGCGGCGCTAGCAGCTGCTCGTGTGCCAGCGGCGGCGAGTGACGCGCTCGTATGCTCATAGACCGTGCGGCACGTGGGAAAATACGAATTGTCAAACATTTCTTATATATATTTTGAGTTTTTTTAATTATTTTCAACCACAGTTGGTGATAACCTCGGATGCGACGTCCACGGATAAGGCTACTGTAGTAACGGCGGCAGCATAATGTTATCTACAGTGGAACCTCGTTGCATCGTTCCAGTTTCTTTCGTTTTCCCGGATCCATCGATCGTTTTTCACGGTCCTGACAAATTGCCTATATAAACAATGTTAAATAAACCCACATGGATCTTTCATATATTCATAACTTTCCCGCATTGACCATTCATAAATTTTCGCCAACAACAAAAAAAAAAAAGTTAACTTACATTTTACGTTTTCATGCCACGCTCGAATACACTTCTCGACACAAACAGATGTAAACAACGTATCATAATCGCACAAGGCAAACATTTACCACTGTCAAAAATACGGACGAACGTAATATGTTTGGTTTGGTTTGACCATAAATTTCATCGTTAATGTTTTGAATATGTTTGGCAATCATTCACACAAACATTGCCGTATTTTCGTTAAAAGAACAAACATGTTGCCACCAACAGAAAAACGTAATTTTTATAGAGGAAATATTTTTTTTAAGTTGATAATTTTCAATAGATTTCGAACACGCATTGTGTACAAATTCATTTTGTTCTATTGTAAATGTGTGCTTTATTTTCGTATTTCAGTAAAATGTGAATAAAATGCAGTAACGTCAAGAATTTTGGGAGTTTTCTTCCGCCATTTTGTGCACTTCCGAGTAAAGCCGAAGGCAGCCGAGCGCGAGCGCACAAGTCGCCGAGTCGGAGAGGTTACATTTGGCCTTGTAAAAACGTAACTTGTTCTTGTTACGTTTTCTGTTTAGATAACAACAGTTTTGTGAATTTTGTTAACAAGTGGAGTACACTATTTTTACTTTAAGGCCTGTGAAATGTATTTATAAATTATTCCCGTAACAATTTCGCGGCCTTCAAAATTTGTTCGCTCACTTGGAATAATAAAGGAGGTAGAGAAATGTCCCGGTGAAAAGCATGCTGACGTCGCCAAATGTCAAGGATTGCCACCTTTGATGTTAAACTAGATCGTCGGTAATACAAATGAGCTACGACCATATTCAATACACTGTAAGGTACTTGGCCTACCCACCCTGTTTATTTTTCCAAATTTCTTGCTGTACGACTTTGTAGTTCTTCTGGCTTAAACATAACGTAAGGATTTAAGACTTAAGGAAACCTAAGAGTATAATTTATTGGTGTAACCGGCGTCAACATAGGCCTAATAGAATCCCGGGGAGTTTCGTGAGCACTAGCTATAAGAA